>JAHHUM010001781.1:463278-554591 GCA_036173005.1 Crenichthys baileyi | reverse complement strand
ATAGTCCCAGTTGTGTTTTTCATTTCCCCATGTGGGTTTTTTTTTTTACTATCCAGGGGAACGGGGTGTGACTCTTCACACCATTTAAACACTGATGTGAAACAGATACAGCAATCGGTTTTATTTGGTAAAATCCCAACCACGTAAAAGCATCCATGACTGTAAAAAGCAATGTGCTGTACGTCGGAAAAGAAGCCCTTCTCCTAAGATGAGTGTTAACATTAGCGGTCTATACAATTCTTTATTTTTGTCTTATTTGTGATGCTCTCATCTGCTTCGCATTAAAACATAGAACAATTGGACATTTTGTGTGACTTCATTTTGATATTTTAATCTCATGGATTCCCCACACATTAACCAAAAATGTCTAAGTAGAAAAAACTGACAGGTCTCAAACATGTTGACGTACAAGCAGACAGAACTGACCCACATTGGGTCATTCTCTCTCTCTCTCTCTCTTAAGTCTCACTGATTCATCTCATTCATCTCATCCCTCTTCATGTAAACCCTGGGATTTGTTATGAGAGTGTGATGCCCTTAAAGTGTAGAGCGGATAAGTCCTCTTTGAACTGGATGATCTCATGATGATCTAATATGATGTCATCCTTAAGATTCAGTGTTGTTTCTGCCACCAGGTGGAGCTGTACAACTTCATGGCAAAGGACAACGTGCCGTTCCACAGCGTGGTGTTTCCCTGCTCCCTACTGGGAGCCCAGGACAATTACACTCTGGTCAACCATCTAGTGGCCACTGGTAAGGACTTATTCCCTCTGATCAGATTCACCACCTTATTATTTATATATGTGATGTCATTTAGGACAATATTTAGCTGACTTGACAGTAGATCCTTAAGTAGTTGTTCCAGAATTAGCAGTGTTATTCCCGATTTGATACCTAAACTTTTACTGAGCATTATCCTTAATTTGCTTTTGTTAATTCCTCAGAATATCTGAATTACGAGGACACGAAGTTCTCCAAGAGCCGTGGTGTTGGTGTGTTTGGTGACATGGCGATGGACACTGGCATCCCCTCAGACGTATGGCGGTTCTACCTCCTGTACGTGCGTCCAGAAGGACAGGATTCAGCTTTTTCCTGGGGTGACATGGCTCTAAAGAACAACTCTGAGCTGCTCAACAATCTGGGGAACTTCATCAACAGGTAACAGTGTTTTTTTGTGTGATAGATCAAAGCAAAGTAGTGCATAACTAAAGTTGGAAGGATATGTGGGTTTCAAATTTTCCAAAGTATGGATTGCATATGTGTACAGCTCCTTTTTAGCAACACCCTGAAATAAAATCCAGTGCAAAAAGGTGCTTTCAAAAGCCAACTCATTAGTAAATTCACCATCTTATTATAAAATAACCATGATGAACACACATCTCCATAACACACAGGGTGGTGGCAGCATCATTATGTGGGAATGCAGGACAAAATGGGAAGAAAACCAGTTGGAGGCTGTTAGAGACTGGGGCAGAGATTCACTGTTCAGAAGCTGAAAGACTCTAAAATTTCAGCTAGAGCTACAATGGAAGGGTTTAGTTGAAAGCATTTTCATCTGCTTACCTCCAGCGGTCATCGGGCGAGAGGTGGGGTACACACTAGACAGGTCGCCAGTCTGTCACTGGGCAACACAGAGACACACACGACAGACATGCACGCACACACTCATACCCACGGGCAATTTAGAGTGAACAATTACCTAACATTCATGTTTTTTGGACTGTGGGAGGAAGCCGGAATACCCGGAAACAGCCGACGAATGCACAGGGAGAACATGCAAACTCAATGCAGAAAGACCCTCGGCCAAGATTCAAAACCAGGACCTTTTTGCTGCAAGGCAACAGTGCAGCCCACTTAAAAATTCTAATAATACAAATGAAAGGTTTTGATTGTAATGTGGCAGGATGTGAAAATCTTTGAGGGACATGAGTTATTTTGCAAAGCACTTTAGTTTTTTTATGTTTTACTTGAATAGTTTTCAGTCTTTAAGAGGAAAACTGGTGCAATGCATCTCAAGTTGCTCACTCTTCCTACAAGGGTTTCACTCAAAGTAAATATGCAGCAATACTGTCATCAAGTCCAATTAACAACTTGTGTTGTACTCTTTGGAAAAAAGTATGTTACATCAGTAACTATTACAAGATGTTCACCCTACTTTTCAAAATTTATTTGGGATGGTGTAATTTACCCCTAATTACATCGCCTCAAATGTTTTTTAAAAGATCAGTGCTAAATCCCACTTCAAAGATATTTCACAGCAGCTTTTTTCCAGAGTACCTTGATCTTCAAAATTGGTCTCGGGCAGCGATGTTGATGTCTAATTGGTTCAAAAATATCTTGTAGATTGCATCCTGCCTTAGGTGGAAAGAGTTCTGCTAATTCAGAAAAGAAATTCTGACCTTCCCCGGATCCAATCCCTGAGTCACTACATCATTAATGAAAATGCATCTGTCTTACACAGTTAATTTTCAGACTGATAAAGGAGTCGGGGCTGCAGTCTGATTGGTGTTTAATAAAAGCATTAAGGATACAATCTGACAAATAATTAGGCGAACAAATATATGATGTTTCAGAGTTGGCATATTTTAAAATATAGCTTCTGGATTGACATTTACCTTAATAAAAGACAAAATCAATATCAAGGCATCAAAACCACAGCTTACTGAAACTGCAGAGCTCTTGTTTTCAGTCTAAAGGGCCAGATTAGACACATAAAATATTGAACATGGTGTTGCATCAGACAAAAAAATCTACACATGAAACTTTAAAATAATTACTTGCTTCAGATGCGATTGCATTCAGGCAGTATGCTGAATAACTGTATGGCAAGGCGGTGGGGTAGGTATAACAGCAAAATGTATAGTTTTTTACTCAATTAGCAAGTCAAACTTCATGTCCTTCACTGGTTTCACCCTCACCTCCTCTTTTCTCTTAATGATTTTCTGTTCGTTTCCCAACTGGCCATTTTCTTTTTCTTCCCAGGTATTAATCTGTTCTGTACAAACCTTCCTCTCTTTCAGAGGTGGTATGTTTGTGACCAAGTTCTTTGGAGGATGTGTGCCTGCGATGGAGCTACAGCAGGAAGATAAGAAGCTCCTGGCTGTGGTGGGCTGGGAGCTGCAGCAATACATCCAAGTTATGGACAAAGTCAAGTAAGATGCTCAGCTTAGACAAGAATCAAATTAGTTTAACAGATATGGCGGTGAATGAAGTTAGAACATTAGTGGCGTTTTAAGTTTTTCAGTGGTGTATTAATGTTTGTTCAAAACCTTTCACCAGAATCCGTGATGCCCTGAAACACGTCCTGAACATTTCTCGCCATGGTAACCAATACATTCAAGTCAATGAGCCCTGGAAGAAAATAAAGGGGGGAGAGTCAGAAAGGTGAGATGGCAGAGACTGGTTTTACACAAGTGGTTCTGAAAAGTCTTCACATCCCTGTTAAAATTTTGCTACCTATAATGTGATCTGTATCCTATACAGTTTGACTGAAAACAAGGTAATCTTTTAGTGGGAGTGATATAAACAAATATGAAAACTGCAATAACCTGTTTACAGATCAGTAGTAGGCCATCAGCATCCCATACCTTGCTTGTTAATATTTGCATACTCTACTTTCCATAAGTTCAGATTTCTTGTCAGATTAATTTCTGGTCTCTTGCTCAACCATTTAAAATATTCTGGTGTAGTTTTTCTTTTGTTGATTTGGGTGTATACTTGGAGAACTGAAAAAGAAAAATCTAGCAGATCCCTGAAGGTTTTGAATCAGACCGACTGTTGATTGTTCACAGTTTCATCACCCTCGACATTATGTTGACCACAATGCAGCCACCACCATGTTTCACAGATGCATGTGGTTCTTTCAGTGTTGCTTTATGGCTAAATCTATGGTTTAGAATTGTGGCCCAGAAAGTCCAGTTTGGTTCCTTCTGACACATTCTTTCACAAGGTTCTGTCTTCAGCCCTCTTAGTTAGGACGTTAGCAGACGTTTGCAGATTGTTGTCACATAGAACATGACCAGTATGTGCTGGGAATTTCTGCAGCTCCTTTATTGCAGCTGTGCCCCCCCCCCTCCTGTCTCTACATTAATTTTAATTTTTGTCACCATGATGACCAGCACTCACTCTTATTAGGATAAGGCTGTTTTAAAACTTAAGTTGGCAAGCTCCAGTGTCTCTATAAAGATCAGAATAACACATAGGTTTGTGAATGTGGAGGCTTAGATCCATGAATCTTTATCAATTTACTAATAAATAAATGTTTTTATTAACTTATTTTTGCAGCAGTCAGAGTTATTGTTGCATTTCAGTTTCAACTAAAGCAGTTAGATCAGGTTTTTGGTTTCTGTTTTTAATTTTTTTTTGTAATCACCATGTCTGTATTCACATTCCCGATCTGTCTGATTAGCTGATGTGAATTGTTTTTTCCTTTCAGGCAGCGCGCTGGCACCGTGACGGGTGTTTCTGTGAATATCGCCTGCTTGCTGTCGGTGATGCTCCTGCCTTACATGCCAGCGGTCAGCCAGACAATCAGGGATCAGCTCAACGCTCCTCAATCTTGCATCAATACCATGTTGCAAGGCCCCGGCACCTTTGTGTGCGCCCTGAGAGCGGGCCACCGCATCGGCACCGTGAGTGTGACCTTGACGAACGCGAAACACGAGTGGCACCTGTGCAGACACACGAACCTGCTGTACTGTCAAAGCAGGGTGATACAATGAGGACGCAACAGTGTGTCACAATTTCAGGACTGTTCAGAGCGCTGCAGTTTTGTGAACACACCCACACAGACTCACTCATACACTCACACACACTTGTGAATAATAGGATACACAGTGTGACGAGACCTCCACCTTCCAGCAAACAAGTTTCTCTCAGGCCAGTTGACCCTTTGGGTCTAATACTTGTATCTTGTCCGTGAAGCAGCCTTCACATGCTACATTTAAACACCAAGACTGTCTTGTCTGGTGACTTTGACCTTTATCCAAAGAGTAGGAGACACTGAAAACAGGAGCATGCAAAGCTTATGTAGACACCCCTTTACTCTGGTGCAGTGTTTCATTAAGTGTGACCAAAAATTAAAAAAAATCTCACAAAAAATTATTTACTTCTTGCGTAATCCACTTTATTCAAAGATGAGCTATGATAGCCTTCGGCTGAAACGAGTTTTTTAAAAATCCCTGCATATCTATCTGTTTTAATTATTATCTCACTGCCTCTGTTTTCCAACCCGTTTTATTCCCAGGTTAGTCCGTTATTCCAGAAACTGGAGGCGGATCAGATCGAAGCTTTGAAGAAGAGGTTTGGTGGACAGCAGGTAATTTGATGTTTATGATGCGTAATGGTCTGTGCATGAGCTCAGTCTGGACATGTATTTATGTAGACTCATCATTTATGAAAAGTGAAATAGGAATATATAATCTGTAGCTGTTCACAGACTGTCAGACTCGCATCATGGATTAGAATTTACTCTTAATTGGAGTGACTGTTTGTTTTTTAAAAGCAAGATGGAAAGCAAATATATCTAAATGCATAAATTATGTATGGTGCCTCCATCATATAGATAAAAAATAATCCCTCTCTAATCCTTGCCTCTAGCCTGAAGACGAACCATCTAATAAGAAGGTATTGAGTGGCGTTCATTTGTGAGGAGTGGGTCCACACTGGTGCTGCTTTGAAGAATGCCCTCACTAACACTAGCAGCTAATTTAATGTCTTGAAATTTAGAATTTTTTCTTATTTTGGTTTGATTCGCAGTTTGCTGTGTTATAACTCACAGAATCTCACCATCGCCTTGAGTCTTTAGACAAAGAAACAAAAAAGTCAGCAGAAATAACCACTTAACACCTGGTACACGTCTTCATCTGTTTACATCTTTAGAATACTGCCAGCACTCAGCCCGCTGCTGTTCCCGCTCCTGCCGTTCTTGCCGAAGTGAAGGTGGCGGTCGGATCGGACCCTGAGAACGCCAAGCAGCTTGCGAAAGCTGTAGCTGAACAGGTTAGATCGCTAGCATGCAGCGAAATTGTACTGGTCCATCGGTGGTCTATCATTAGAGCACACTTAAACATAATTTCATCTTTTTTGTATATATACACTCAATTTTTTTATTGTTAATTGTGTTTTTCTATCTTGATTATAAAGCGACTTCTACCTTCGATTGTTTAAAAAATAATTTGGCAAATTCCGCACTGTGACGTTTGATTGGTATTTCTGCAGACTTCAAACTTTTTTCCCCAAATGCTGTTATAAAAGCTTTTTCAGTTTTACTTCCTCATTTTTTTTATTACAAAAATAAATTCTCATCTTAGTTTGATATTTCAGGATATATTGTCAACCAGTTGTTTTAATCTAATGCTTTTTTTTGAGAAACTTAAATTCTGTTTTTAATTTTAATTACAGGGTGACAAGGTTCGAGCGCTCAAATCCCAGAAAGCAGAGAAGGATCTAATCACAGCAGAGGTTTCCAAACTTTTAGACCTTAAGAAACAACTGGCTCTTGCTGAAGGGAAGAACCCTGAGCCTGCACCTCAGAAGGGCAAGAAGAAGTGAGAAGAAAGTAAAGAAAAATGAAAAAAGGAAATCAAAATTAAGGTTAGTTAGAGGAAGGCAAGAGTGGAGAATAGGAACAAGATGTATAGATGAGGGTATTAGCTCAAGGCAAAGCCATGACGGGATCTAAGACAATGTGGGGTTGGCACCGAGGATTAATGAAATGCTGGATCCCCAACGGGGAAATGAAAACACACAAAGAGACAGTCAAATGAATACAGATACAGAAAGGAAGGATTTCTCCAAATCCGTACACCAAACGAAACTGATTTTATAGTCTCCCTGTGTTAAAGTCAGCATATGATATTAACATTTGGAGGATGCGTTTGTACGTCTTAAGATGATTTTTATATCCTCTGGAAAAAAATGTTTTTTCTTTGCTACAAATACTTATTTGTATCCATAAAATAAACGGATTAAGCAAAGAAAATTCACTTATTGTTACCTTGGCTTGTGCTTTTTTTACTCAAACAAAAAAAGGTTTAGCAAAGGAAAACATTACAAGAGATAAAGTATATGTTTACATTTTTATTGCAAATGTTTAAGTACAATCAAGAAAAAAAAGCATCATCTGATGCCATGAGTGATAAAAATCCATGCATATTTAAGAATAACGAGGTTTTACTACAATGAGAAATAAACAGTGTGTTGGAATAATACAGTATAAGCCATAACAGTACAACTGTATTTATGCGTTTATTACAGTTTATATAAAAATAGTAAATCAGAGTAGAAGATTAATTCTGCCACAGATTCCAATAATAGAAAAGGTCAGCAGGAAAGGTATACGCAGGTTACTTGTTTTATCTAAATACAGGAACCAACAAGCCATGGGTTATACAAAGTAAAAAAGGTATGGATTTCCTTTTTTTTTAAAAACAAAAAAAACAACTCATACTCACACTGCACTGGGCACTTTCAAAACTTTCCTGAGCTCCAAAACTCTCCAAAAATTGGGGCAAATAATCTCTGTGAGCCTGATTGTAGCCCTTAAAGTTGGGAGTTACAGTTTATTGCAATATGGTGGGAATAAGATGACACCCATGTTCTCTCTTGCTAAAACACCTCTAAGTTATACATACAAATCAGCACCCGTTCCATTCTAATGTCTCCTGTTTCATGGAACTTATTTTGCATTCCTTAAAATGACATTCATTAAATCTGCTGCATGATTTGCACTTCAAGCTTTCTTTCCTCGTTCAGACATGCTGTTTCTTTTGATTTGCCGCAATGCTACTGCAGCCCATTCTCTCTGTACCCTCTAGTCTTGACTTTCATTACTTTCTTCACTTATCTCTCTTTTTCAAAAACAATCACGTATAAAAAATTTCTTTGGTTTCCACTCTTCTGAAAACATCTCTTACACCTTACACCTTTCCCCACCATTGCTCTTCTGATTGTATAGGACCTGATTTTTCTTTTTCCTGTTCTCCATCCTGTCTCTTTTCCCTTCACTTCCTGGTGTTGACCAGCCTCTCAATCAGAGCTCTTCGTGTCCTCTGTACCTCCTCTCCCAACCTTTCAATCTCTGCTTTCAAACGCTCATTCTGCTCTGTCAGCTCTTGTACCTTTCGCTCATTCTCTTGCTCTCTTTCTTTGCGACTCTTTTTGGTAGACGAGTAAGATGAGCGTTGCATGGAAGAGGAGAAAGAGGACAAGGCACCGTTAGCCCTCTCGCTGGTGGTCCGCTTGCGTTTTCCCAAACGGGAGGACGAATAGCCTGAGGGTGAGGAGACAGGTGAAGAAGGAGGAGAGCAATTTTGAGATGGTGACTGGGAAGCTGAAGAAGAGCAGGATGGCGAATCTGGCACGCAGGGCAGTTCCTCCTCGCTGGCTGAGGGAGATGCAGGAAGGGCGTTATTTGCAGGGTGGTGTTGATGATAATAATAGCCACTGCTGATCACTGCTCCACTTTGATCAACCATTCCCACGCCTCCTTCACTGAGCAACTCGAAAAACTCCGGAGGCAGCAAGTCACTGCTGCCTCCTGTTGAGCTATCTGCATTTCTCCCAGTCTCAGCTTCCACCTGCCGTTCCTCTACAACAGCTGGACTCATGCAGGAGGATGAGGACGAAGAAGAGGAGGAGGACAATGACGAGGTGTGATGCAGAGGCTGGGTGGTGTGGATCTCCTCCGTTGTCCTCTGGACACCTTCAGCCCACGTCTGGTTTCCGTCAGTCAGCCACGTCAGAGAACAACTCTCAAGAACATCCAGAAACTCTGGCTCCTTCTACAACCACAAAATGGAATAGTCAACTAAAACACCTAAACTCATCACCAGTAATGATATTTTTTCCTCTAAAACTACTGACCTCGGTGCATGTGGGGGCACGTGCCATTTTTGCCCCTCCCGTGTCGGAGCCCAGAATATCCTGCAGGTCCTCATACCACGCCTCCAACTCTGCACCATACAACGGCCCGACTCCAGGGGGGTACGGCGGGGGCAGGTGAAGCCACTCGGCAGTCATCTCGCCAGTCAGTCTCAACACACAGATACTCGGCCACACAGTTTACACTGGACCTGGAGGGGAGAGAGCAGCCACCAGACCCAGGCGAGTTAGAAAACAAAACAAATAAAAAGAAAGGGCACAGAGCAGCTACACATTAGATAACGAACATGTCAAAAAGAAGTCTGCAACTTGATTTCAATCCTAATTGTTCTGCAGCAGGTTTCAATGCTTAGCGGTAAATCTGTTTTTATCGTATGACAAAACAAGTTAGACTAAAGTACACAAACTGTAAAGTGGTAACAATGACCCTTAAAGAAAACACTGCACTACAGATAATTCGGTAATGCTTTAAGTTAACAAAATGTTAGCATTTAAATAAAAATGACCACAAGAAAATATTGTCAGACATGAGTAGGTCAGCTCTGTTTACCTTTTTAGAAAGTCCTTCTCAATCAAGTCTTACAATTTGTTGGAGACAGCTTATCCCAATAATTCTGAAAGAAAATAAATGTGAAAGGTTAGATTTAAAAACACAAACACATAGATGTAACCAATCTGACAACTGGAAAAAGGATAGGCTTCAAGCATGAAACAGGCATTTGAGTAAAATACCAGCTCCGACTGGAAACAAGAGGCGTCTGAAATTGTTTGCTTGAAATAAATAATGTAGGGAATACAATTTTAAAAACATTTCTATTGCACTATTTAAATAGATTTTAAGGGCAATCTAGAAGTAAAAACTTCTAATTATTTTCAAAATTGTAAACAAAAGACCAGAAACGCTCTCCACTGCGCCCCCTGCTTTTTGTGCTCTCAAATACACATTCAGGTAGATAAACAAGAGGTTTCCGAAGACAAGGGAGCGCTGGAATCTGTGCAGGTTTTACTGTCAGCTCTGCCTTTATTTTCATCTCACATCTGGCATTTTTGGATTGTGCTGTTTTAAAGCTGCTAAACAAAAGCGATCATAACGAATCTGATCTTGAAAGCCAGTTATAGCAATAATATTTTTGATATAAAGAACTGAAGTTATCGTTTTACGTTAGAAAGCATTGGTAGCGATGGGTTTTTGATATTATATAATGAAACACTTTCATTTGATTTCTGTTACACGTTTTCAGAGCACACAGTCATTCACAACTGATTTTTATTAATTCAATGTCATTTAATCAAATAAATCACGAATTAAACCTTTTTTCTCTCTTTTAGTTGAGATACATGTCAACTGTAATCCAAGACAATTACGTCATGGAAATCAAAGTCCAGAAGGAGAAATGGGCGAAACAAAAGGAAAAGAAAGGAGTGGGTTGGGAAAGCGATCCTTTAATCCAAACATCAGTTGTTACTGTAGGAAACTCGTTTTAGAAATCAGACGCTAGAATAAACAACCCGTAAGTTGAAACAAAAGGTTTTGAATTTCAGCTTAGGAGTCTTATCTATTGTTTGACGTAAGTGTGATCGTTAAAACAAAACTGAATGAGTTATCAAGTTTAAAGACGCGTTAAAAAACGGTTATAAAAGTTCTTTACGTCGCCAATCATTCCAAAATGTTATTTTTATCGCTTCAAACAAGTTATATTAAAAGTTAGAGCTTGACAAACGAAGACAACACACAAACCAGCTCTATACCAATAATGACAGATGAAGGCAACTGTTATTCTAAAAATGGCACCGGTATATCAGCCAAAAAAAAAAACACATGCACAGTCTGTTTTTCTTTCCACCACACCAAGGCGACTCGACTACAAGTTCACAAAACAGCAACAATGAACAACAGCCAACGCTTACCCTTTTTCTTTTATTCGCTCGCCTTCTCGACTGTCTTGAACTCGACTGTAGATATTTTAGTAAAAATTGGTGATAGCTCATGTTAACCATTGTTCAGTCTTGACAGCTGAATGTGATTTTACGGAAACTCCCGGCGGTGTTTTTATATGGAGAGAGCGGCCAACCAAACTATGCATGAGAAGTTAGTTTCATAACAACCTAGCAGTGCGAGGAAGACCGACGTTAGAGGGGACCAATCAGAAAAGCGGAAGTGAGAGCTTTGCCTTGGTGATATCCAATAGGTTGAGCGTCTTTGACTGTTTGGGCGGGGCTTGTGCGGACTGGCGGTTCACTCCATCCTGTATAGTTTGTGCGAGCAGCAGCTGTGATGCAGTCATAAGACGGCCAGGACGAATTTGGGGCGTATGGGAGTCACATGAAAGGAATGATGCAATGCTTGGCAACCAATTTCTAGCTGGGGATAACACCAGCAGAATCAGAACATGTTTTATTTAACACTGTTGGCTCTAACAAAAATCTAAAAATATACATATATGCATGGATATCTAATGTCGAAGAATTGCTTTTTCTTCCGGAACATGAATCGATTATTTTCAAGGCAACTGTTTTGAACGCCTTTTTTTTCTTTTAATATCACCCAGCCAATCAATTTAGCGCTTACTTGGTCGTGACGTGCTTATTAATTACGTTGCCATTCTGAGTTTTCTGATTTGAGCTGTTTGTGTAAAGTTTTTGTTGCTGACGGCCACACCTGTTTTAAGACAGTCTGACATTCCGATGGAAAAAAACATCACCTGTGTGCACCTTGTGAACTGTAACTCCAAAGTAACGCCTCTCCTGTGGACAGTATTTGTCAAATATTATAATTTTATAAAATATCTAATCATTATAATTTTACGGGGCTGGGTGTGAGCCAGCAGCAGACTGTCCCTTATTTTTCATGCGTGTTTTTTTTAAGCTGTTGATGATGAAACTCAGTAGAATTCATTACCCAGTGATAGAAACTTTTATTCAATCTTTCTCTGTGTTGCGTGACCATTGCTCTATCAGTGATGATCGATTTGTTTAGCTGTATTTAAAAAAATCTTGTTACATAAATCACAAGAATACAACTTTAATTTTACAAAAAATATTTTTTTTTCAACATTTTGTGGACCTTAAAGAATTGCTCAATAGCATTTAATAATATTTTAGATAGCATTTAAGGCTATGTAATCCCATTAATTATTGATGGTTATTAATTTAAGACTCATTGAAAGTTTTCTAGTGAAAAGAAATTAAAAATAAACACTAATCATTTAATATTATGATTATTAATATTAATCATAATATAAATCATTTATGTTTTCAAAGAAAATAAATTAATAATAATGTAACTAAAATATTAACATCTACAATATATTGCATGATAAAATAGATAAATTGAAAAATAATAATATTGAAATAAAAGATTAAAGTCTAAAAAATTTCATTAAATAAAATCGTTCTAAAATGTAACAAAATATAATGATTAAAATATGGGAAATCATATGTATTTAATAAAAAAATTAAATATTAAAATGTAATCGAATATTAATAAAAATAAGTATTGAATTTTGTAAATATTTTTTAAAATATTTTAAAATATAACAATATAATATAATAAATAAAAATAATATAATTCAATTACATGTTATATAATAAATTATTTAATATAATATTAAAAATAAAAAATATGATACTAAAATATAAGAAAAACAATAACAGTTAAATAATTAGCAATGATAATTTAAATAAATAAATCAGCTAAAATGTTATAATACGTGTAAACCTACTGCCTTTTAGGGCTATAAAAACAATGTTGTTTATTTAAATTAGCTTGTTAGGTAGTTCACATAGTTTGGTGACAATGAAAAATAATTAAACGTACATTGACTAAAATACCACACAGTAGAGCTTATCCAAAACATTTGAGGTTAAAGCCACAAAGTTTAACGAGGTCGCTTTCTCAGACGCACAATAATCTATTAACATAGTCAAGTAAACCACAGCTGTGAATCAGATCGAGTTTCATCATGTTTCACTTCTGACTGTGGGGCTCTCCAGCCCATTGCTGACACTTTCTTCCCTCATCCCAAACTCAACACACTACACACACACACACACAGACACACGCACACACACACACACACACACACACACGGACGCGCGCTCGGACCGTTTTTTTTTTTTTTTTTTCCACACACCGCGAAACGCGCACAGCCCCCATAGCAACAGCGTCAAGTAGCGAATAGAAAGCTCAAATACTGTCTCTAGGACCCGGGTTAAAGCGCTGCAGGAAGCACCGAGAACACGTCACGACTTGAGTGGCTGTTGCCGAGTAGTTCAGCATACTTTCTCCGCACCCCTCCCTGCCTGCCTCCCTCTCCACGCCTGCCCGTCTGTTTTTGTCAGTGTCGTTGTCTGCTTTGTGTCATTAGGAAACTCTGTTTTAGAGCCCATCATTTGGACTGAATTACATTTTCAGATAGTCTGGACTTGTGATTATGGTCTTGTTTTTCAAAATTAGTTTTAGTCTAACTTGTGTACTTTGTGTTGCAAAAACAAAACAACAATTAATGATGCAGTATATTATAAATAAGATACATAATTCATCTTGTGTCATGCTATTCTGCTTTTATATTTTATTCATGCCCTGAGCTGACTGAGTGTAAACAAGCTGTACACTTTCTGTCCATGTGAATCAGGGATTAGCTTTTTCTTCATTTGTTTTTTAGAAATGTTGATGTAATGTTGCCTAATCTTCTGTTTTCGGATATCCCAGTCTTATTAACATACGCGTCAGACATTAGTGACTGTAAGTTATGATTTAAAAATAAGCCAATAGGCAGTCCCATGGTGGCTGCATAACTTTATTAGATATTTTATTTAGATATGTCAATTTTAAACACAGCAAGCAGAGCAAACTAATTTTTTCTCCAACACAAATAGAAAAAAACTAAATGTGGACTTTACTGTTTTAAAGGCAGTGACTGAATTAATTTTGGCAAAGAATGAACAAAAGGCGAAGAATTTACTTGGAAAGGAGTTAAATTTTTAGTGCTAACTCCTAATCGTATCTTGTTTATGGATTTCTTTTGTTTTACAGGCAAATAACTAAGCAGTCTGGGGAATTTCCAGCTATAACACCCCACTCCCCACTTTTTCTGTCCCATGCCCTTGGTCAGAGCTCCACACCCAGTTTCTCCTCACACACACACACACACACACACACACACAGAAACACTCAGCAGCTGTCGGAATCCTTCCCCTCTGAACTCAGACCAACTGATACAGCTGTTAGTGATACAGTCAACCCTTTTTGTTTAACGCCATCCTGGCTTGTGCCTTCTCTTTGTGTGTTTTTAACTCTTTTCTTTTCTTGCTGTCCCCTGAATAGCATTAGAATTCAAACTTAAAGAAAAGTAGCTTTTTTCAAAGATGGAATAACATTTTCCACTTATGTTGCCTTAAAATATCAAACTGCTCCTTAACAGGTTTTTAGTAACAACCACTTGCATTTTAGCTGTATGTCTGCGTTTGTCTGAGCCCAGGCAGATACTGATCTTCTCTGGTGTGAGATGGCGCCCTTTAGTAAATTTATAGCATTTTATTTCCACCGCCTTCAAGATCTCACATGTCATAGCCAACAAAGTAAAAAAAATATATACTAGCTTTTTTTTTTTTGCCAACTTATCCACTGAGTAACATGCTGTCCAGATTTTACAGCCAAGTTGTTGACCTTCTTGCGTTTTGAGCTCTGGAATGACTTTGCGGACAATCTTGTTAGCCTTTTAAACCCTGTTTACCACTGAGTCTCACGTATCTTTACTTTGTCTTCATCTTGTCTGTTTTCATTCGCTACAAGCCTCATTCTGCCCCACGACTGCGGGCCAGTCACCCTGTTTTACTCTGCTTGCAGCTGCTCACCTCTTCTGCCCGTCGTTCTGCCTCACAACAGCCTCCTCACCTGTCTACACCCATTCAGGAAAATCTGATGCAGAGTGGCTTTGTGTGATTTCCCCTCCCTGTAGCATCTTTAGGGTTTCTGAAATCAGCCGGTATTTATTTTAATAATTATTTTCCCACTTTCTTTATTTCCAATGCTCTTCCAAAAAATGTTTCAATATTTTAATTATTTTATTTATATTATTTTTTTATATTCATATGCTTGTTAAAGTTAAATTTGTTTTAGCTTTTTAATGTTTTTTCTTTTTCAAAGTGAAAGATAAATAATTTAGACAGTTTTGCCTTATTTTAAAAATATCAGTACATGACAGCATTTTGTCTCTTTATGCAAGACCACTATTTATGCAATAACTTTTGATTTGCTCATTCTGTTCTCTGTCAGAGGTAAGGAACAGATGAAAAATGACACGACACAGTGGGTCATTAAAGTTTAAATGCCCATCTGAACGGGCTGGTATACTGGCAGTGAAACACACACTCTTGGCTCTTATACCATCTTTTTCTTCCTTTAAGTTTTTCCCATATCAGCACCAGAAGCTGAGATTGTTAGAGCTATCCGTGATCCTGTCGTGCTCTCCTGCTACATGTAGCCAGACAACCTAAATATTTACTTTGTCCAGAGGTGCAATTAGTGGAGGCTCTAAATAACACTGTCAAATCAACAATGGTTGTTCAAAAATATCAAAGGTATTAATTGTAGCTTTAGATCCATGGGAAGGGATTGTTGTCTGTTTTATTGTCCCTATATTTTAAATACTTGTAACTAATTCAAAATGTCCTCTCAAAGATAGAGGAAGGGATGACCAGATAAAGAAGGACAAATGCAGTATAACATGATTTATGACACATGTATGTGTTCATCTGGGGCAATGCCTTCCCAGCTGTAGCTCTGCATCTAATTTCCAGTGCATTATACTCGATAGTTGTGAGCAGGCTTGTTGTTTTCACCATTTACATCAGTCTGTTTAAACATTTTTTTTTAGGTTTGTCATTTATTTATTCCCAGATCAGTTCAAATTGAACTTTGTCAAATCAAACATTTCAGACTCCATCTCAATCTGTCCTTCCACCAACACTCACAGGTGCTGATGTGTCTGAATGACTCACCCGTAGCACCTGAACCTTTACCCTGCTGCTATCTGTCAGCCTTTGTCACTAATACCACCACCTGACTTCAAACATGAGCCAGCTTTTTGTTTTAATGCTTTTTATAAACCTACTAATGCCAGAGGGATTTGAGCTTGACCTCAGACACCCAAAATGTTTACCATTAGTTCTTTCGGATATACAGAACAGTCCTGTTATATTTAAAAACAAAACTCTTTATATGAATTCACACCTGCTTACGAATGCATCGACTTGTAGGTGAATAAATCAGGTTATAAGATTAAAACTGAATCCCTTTAGGAAAATGGGTCAGTTTATGTAACAGCCTTTTGTGAGAACACAGAACAATACAAGCTTGAAAAGGGCAGAAATCAGGCGTTTGAGTTTATCAGGACAGGTTTTTAAATTATAAGAATGTAGGACACCTTATTCCAACTGAACAAAAATATACTGACATTTTATTTTACTTCAGATTCAAATATGAAGTAAATTCTATGGTTTAAAGTTAATTTCTAAAAAAAAAAATTGAGATGTACATAAGTATTTAAGTGGTGCAAGAACCAGCTTTTATGAATAAAGCTGAATTGTATCTGTAAACACATTTTCTTTGTTGAATTTATTATATGCTATGCTGCCACCTTGTGGTCTGAGATAGGACAACAATAAATGAAGTAATTTTCTCCTGAAGAGCAACCGATTAACTTGGAAGCAAATATTTTTCACATTTTATTTTGCAGTTTCTTAAAGCATAATTATTAATTTACCATCTGCCATCATGATTTGTAGGATTTTTCAGAATATTTAAACAACTGCTTTGAACAGACTGATAATTAAGGTTTTATAAAAAGAACCTGACGCTATAAAATAAACAGCCACATTTCTGACAGTTTGATTTATTGTTCAGCTTCAGTGACCCTGGATGAACAGCAGAGTTGTAAGCAATGAGAAAGCAGATTAAAAGTGTGTCTGTGGCATCTCGGTCATAATAATATAGTTACAAGCGACCGAGTGTGAAAAAACAATTAGGTACACCGGCATATTTACAAGCTTTCCTTCCCCATCATACCCACACCAACATGCTTCAACAATAAAGGACAATAGGTCTTAATTTATTACATTTAAGAGCAGATTTTTTTTTTTTTTATCTTACAACCAAACTGGGATTCATTTATTTATTTATTCCAAAGTTACAGTACAAATCCACTATTAGTGTAAATCTCCAGGAGAAATAGGAGAACCTCCTATGTGAATAAAAATAAAAACAGTCTGGTCTAAAACTTGATAAGCTTAACTGGAGACTGTATTCAGTGGGATGTTTGGAATTAAAGAGATTTTCAAATTACATCAGTTTTATGCAAGGAAGAGGAAATGAAGGTGGACATCTGAAGAACATTTGGTCTCCTTTTTGTTTTTCCCATCTTGTCAACTTTCTAACATTCCACTTAGTGAAAAACGGCAGAGGCTGAAGTCAAGAGAGAAACGTCCAGAAAGCACAAAGGTACACCCCCCAAACGCCTCGGATCTGCGCTCTCCAACCAAATATTTGTCCAAGTTTTACTCTCCTGAACTGATTCAAACTGCCAGTTTATTTGGAAAGCTTCTTCATCCTCTGATCCAGAGATGCAAAGTTCTCTTCAATAGCCACCAGATTTTCCTTCATTGTCTGCTGGACCTGGTGGGGAAAAAAACCCAAGCTGAATTAGAAGTGAAGGAGGAATTTAGAAATGTCCGAGAAACAAGATCAGATTTCAAAGCAGCCATTAGGGGGACAATGAACAGACGTAATGAAAAATGGTTAGTCATGAACAAAGAAGTTTTTAGCAAACGTACACACAGGTTTCCAACTTGGGAAATGAGAATTCATTGAACATCCAGAAGTTTATTCTGGTTTAAACAAGATTAACAGCATCTTCAGATAATTCTATTAACCACTAAAAAGGAGTGATTGGTTCTCCTTTATGTTTCTGAGCCTGTCCGGTACTTCTCAGGGCAGTAAAGTTTATCATCTGCTGTGTCTGGTTACCAGTTTATTAATCTGTACATCAGTCCTTTTAATGTTGATGGGGAAAAGATGGCAGTGTTTATATATTATTCTGCTCGGGCCTCAGAAAAAACGTGGCAACATGCTACTTGCTAAATGCTTCAGATATTCACGTGCACAGAGAATACATTTTCACAGTAGGCTGAGTTTTGTTTTTTGCCATCCATCGCTCAAAAAATAAATAAAATTAAAACACTTAAACACCACAATATAACTCCAAGTAAATCAAACTTCTGTGAAATCAAACTGTCCACTTAGGAAGCAACACTGGTTGACAATCAATTTTTACATCCTGTTGTGCAAATGGAATAGACAACAGGGGGAAATCTTTGGCGATTAGCAAGACACACTCAATAAAGGAGTGGTCCTGCAGGTGGGGACCACATACCACTTCTCAGTACCTATGCTTTCTGGCTGATGTTTTGGTCACTTTTGAATGTTGGTGGTGCTTTCACACTCGTGGTAGCATGAGACGGACTCTACAACCCACACAAGTGGCTCAGGTAGTGCAGCTCATCCAGGATGGCACATCAATGCGAGCTGTGGCAAGAAGGTTTGCTGTGTCTGTCAGCGTAGTGTCCAGAGCCTGGAGGCACTACCAGGAGACAGGCCAGTACACCAGGAGACGTGGAGGAGGCCGTAGGAGGGCAACAACCCAGCAGCAGGACCGCTACCTCCGCCTTTGTGCAAGGAGGAACAGGAGGAGCACTGCCAGAGCCTGCAAAATGACCTCCAGCAGGCCACAAATGTGCATGTGTCTGCACAAACGGTTAGAAACCGACTCCATGAGGATGGTATGAGGGCCCAACGTCCACAAATGGGGGTTGTGTTCACAGCCCAACACCGTGCAGGACGCTTGGCATTTGCCAGAGAACACCAGGATTGGCAAATTCACCACTGGCGCCCTGTGCTCTTCACAGATGAAAGCAGGTTCACACTAAGCACATGTGACAGACGTGACAGAGTCTGGAGACACCGTGGAGAGAGATCTGCTGCCTGCAACATCCTTCAGCATGACCGGTTTGGCAGCGGGTCAGTAATGGTGTGGGGTGGCATTTCTTTCCATGTGCTCGCCAGAGGTAGCCTGACTGCCATTAGGTACCGAGATGAGATAATCAGACCCCTTGTGAGACCATATGCTGGTGCTGTTGGCCCTGGGTTCCTCCTAATGCAGGACAATGCTAGACTTCATGTGGCTGGAGTGTGTCAGCAGTTCCTGCAAGATGAATACATTGAAGCTATGGACTGGCCCGCCCGTTCCCCAGACCAGAATCCGATTGAGCACATCTGGGACATCATGTCTCTCAATACACCAACGTCACGTTGCACCACAGACTGTCCAGGAGTCGGCAGATTCTTTAGTCCAGGTCTGGGAGGAGATCCCTCAGGAGACCATCCTCCGTCTCATCAGAAGCATGCCCAGGTGTTGTAGGGAGGTCATACAGGCATGTGGAGGCCACACACAATACTGAGCCTCATTTTGACTTGTTTTAAGGACATTACATCAAAGTTGGATCAGCCTGTAGTGTGTTTTTCCACTTTTTTTATTACACAATGAAAATAGAGTTCATTTTACTTTACAAAAGACTGATTAAAGGCTTTTATCATTATTGGTGTTGATTTCACTGATCTGCTACATTGTTGCAGTTTTGTACAGGATCAGTTTTACCTCTTACAATTTTTTTTTTTTGACCAACTGGCCATCTTGTTCCAGTCCTTGAAAGGAAAACACCTTCAATCTGCCTGCGTTATTTACATGCTTATCTGATGAAACCACACTGAAGGTGTTTGAACCGTTTCTTCCATTCTGCCACAGAAAAACGAGCAGGAGAATGAGTCATCTCTGCAATCTGACAGACGTTCAGATAACTGCCTTAGAAGATGCAGTGAAAGCTACCAAGCCTGTGAACCCAACCTCACCAATAAGGAAAAAGCCACAACCACATTTATCACTGCTCTCTGGATGAAGAGCACCTGGAGATCAGCACTGGCGTTTATTACTCACAATGCTGGTTGTGTACTTTATATGAATTTATGTAGGAAAACTGACGTCAAAACAAATATTACCCATTTAATCGCAGGGAGAAAATCGTTTGTTAAAGAAAATATTTAAAAAAACAAAAACCCACTAAAGCTGACCTCAAACATATCTAGTAAAAAGTCAGTAAATTTGTGTTTATAACGTTCATCTTCCAAAAATATGGAATAGCACTGAACACAGGTAAAATTAAATTAAAGACAGTATAAACCAAACAAGAAGATCCTCAGAAAGAAACAAATGTTTTCCACTGCTTTTTAAAAGCATAAACCGAATCAAGAAAACAGGGAAACTATCCCACGGCTCTGGAACCACAGACAGAAAAGCCCCTGTCCACTGGAGTTTTACCTTCGTATAGGGAACCACCAACAGCTTCTGAACCTGGAACTGAAGGCCATGAGCAGCAGTGTGTAGTTAAATTCTGACATAGTTTAGGAGGCTGGCCATTTACAACTCCATAAGGGCACAGGAGGGCTTTAAAACAAACTCAGTTTTATACTCTTTACACCAGGGTTCCAGTAGACTCTATAAGTTGTCAACTTGATTTAGTGAGAAATCTGGCTGCTGCATTATGAATGGCTTAAAGGGGTGGAATTGATTACCAGTAATCTAGGTGCAATCATCTAAAAAGGATTTTTACAAAAAATTATAAGAATTTTCAATCTATAATATTTATCCATCCATCCATTTTCTATATGATTATCCCTGCAGGATTGCAGGAGGCAGGGGCATGTTTATATTAAATATCCGATATAAAAGTAATTTAAATCTAATTTCATTGTATTATGTGTTATGGTAAAATATATCTGATCTAAAATGAGATGGATTAACACTAGGTATCCATACTTTTTCTGTTGCATTATAGTTCAACATCTGGTACTTTTACTCAAGAGATTAAAACTGTCCGGTGTTTAGTTAGTGTTCGGTAAGATTAATGTTGCTGCAGTCGTTCCAGACAGTAGTAAACTTCCTACCTGTGTTAGCAGGGTGTTGTTGTCTTTCAGAGAGTTGTTGATCATCTGCTGAGTCGTGTCCAAGTGAGTCAGCAGCTGGCCGAACTGCATGGCTGTCAAACACAGTTGAGTGAAAAAGGAGAAAGTCAAACAAAGTTAGAGTGATCATTTTCCTGGTAAAAAACAGAAAAAACTGAAGGCTATAGTGCACATATATTGTAAAAAAGATTTATAAGCGCTTATTTATGATTACAAAAATTAATGTATTTCATCCAGTACTAATAAAAATGGCTGATTTTAGATGCTATAAGAACATCATATGCCAAACTTTCCATTTTAATGTACAAAGTTGTAAAAAGGTAATGTAATACTGGATATCATGTCTCTTGAATAGGCAGTTTCACCTACAAGCAAGATCGGATCCAAACCCATCTTCTCATAATCTCTGCCGTTCAGTACTGTGTTTCCACAAGAACATTTGTTCATAAAAACTGCATTACCCATCTCCATTCAACTTCAATTTCCTTTAGTTTTAATTTTCTTTCTCACACAGAAATCTCCCTTCGGGATACAATTTTTATTTTTAGGACCAATCAAGACATTCTTGATACCACTTTGATCCGTGGCAACTTCCTGCATACTGTAAATCTAAAAATGCTCTAAATGCTTCATCCCACACCTAAAGACCAATAGAAATTCCTTTAGCTCTCATGGGAGTCATTTCAAGGTTTTTCTACCCTGAAATAAAATTCACAAAGGGCAACAAAAAGATTTTAATGCTATTGCTCTTTCTTATGTCAGGGTTGCCAGTAATGCAATATTATTACAATATTTGCAATATAAACCATACTGTACTTTAGTTTCTTTTGCCTCAGGAAGTTGATTTCTTAGTTTAAAAAGGGCTTTCTGTAAGTAAACGAGTAAAAAAGGCTCTTGTCAAGCTGTCAGTCACATTTCTAGGTCTTACCTTGCTCATGCAACTCCTTCACAGCAACAAGCCTCTGAACCACCTGAGGTACGGAGGTAGAAACGGCATCCCACTTCTGCACCACATCATACAGCTGCGACACCTGACAAGCATAGATTTATATATAAATAGGAATGGTTGAACTGGCGGTTGGTCTGTCTACAATGTCAGACTAAACAGGGTCTGAAATTCAGTTTGTACCGATGAAGGGAGAATCTCCTCGAGCTGGGGACCTCCTTCAGTCGTCAGATTCTGAAAAGACTAGGTGTTTACACCAAGACTGGTTTTTGTATTATGCCTGAAAGACTTGGGATCAACACATAACTGGACCTGCTGAGGATCACAGACTATAGGACTGACTAAGTGGCGCTAATAGAAGAGTCTCAGAACTTGGATGGGTTATATTTCTGTTACTATCGCCATAAAATAAAAGCGATACAACTTAAATTATGTTATGTTTAACCCACAAGTAATTACGATTCGGACAGCGTTTACTACGTTCTCCGTTTATATACTCATGTTGAGTTTGGAACATTTATGCGAGATAGTTTGTGGGTTTTGGAATGACTGTCAACGTTGGCTGTAATGTAATAATGTTCTTTCAGTCTTGGACAATATGTTTTGGCTGGATCGCACAAACAAACCAGGAATGTATGAAGAATAATGTTCTATTTGGAAAAGATTAGATTCAGAAATGTTCACTCGTTAAATTGAGTCCCAAAAAAGGTTTGGAAAACAAAACTAGACTTCAGTGCTTGTAGTTGAAAACGTTTCGCTCTTCCTCAATTCAAAGCTAGTGACGAAGACGTTCTGAGCTTTTAAGGCGTTTCGGACATTCTGCACATTCAAATTCACATGCAGATTAGACTGCACTAACATGGCGCCGTTAGTGCCGTTGTTAGCCTGGATCACAGATGTTGAGCTAAGAAAGTCTTCGACTACAAGAACTCAAGTCCAGTTGTCTTCTTTAACTTTTTTTGGAAATCCCATTACCTTCATTACCAACAACACCCTTCATTATTTACTGCATTTTAGTCTTGAGTATCTCGTTTATTACTTCGCAACAATTTTTTTTTATTACTGCACAACTGTAATTAGGAAGTTGATAGTTTGTATGATATGCAGCACTATCATGTTCATAAAGTTGTACAGTTGCAACTAAAAGAAAAAAATTAAAATCTGCGTGCTGCTGATTTCATGTCCAAGGCCTCTCCTTCATTGGCTTTCGGCAAAACGTTTGCAGTTGATGTCTGTGATCAGGTCACACTGTCCAGATCCGGTTTAAAACATTCAACACCTTTGCCTACAACTGAGGTTGGATCGGGTCGGTTCCCCTCACACACTAGCAGACAACAGATTTTTGTCCCGACTGACCACCACTAGTCCAGACCGACAGACTGGGATGTAATTGGGATGTAAATCCATGCAGAAAATCATGTAATGTGTCCTCAGCTTTAGGTGCTGATTGTGGATCAGGAAGGTGAATGCAACCTGAGCAGGATACTACTTTCTGCACTATAGTTTTTACGCTATTTTGTACAATGTCAACATTTGGCATTTATTTTGTGTGCAGTTTTGTTTAATTTGATCTTCTTTATGATGGACAAGTAACCAACAGAGATTCTGGCTTTATGTGCTTCACACCATCTATCTGCCCATTTTAAATGACAGAACTCCAGCACTTTGGACAGCTGATAAATCATGCATTGCTGTAGTGTCGTCATAACTAAAGACAATGATCTCACATTAACCCGTCCCTGGAAAACCTGAATACCATGTTTCTTCAGTGACCAAGTGAAATACCCAATGACTTTCCTAGTTATTAAAAGTAAAAGCACTACATTAAATAAAATCAATGACATAATTGAGATGTGCTGCCCTCTACTGGCCTCTTAAATATAAATCACTCTTAAACAATAGACAACCATGCAAGTCAAACTGATCTGAAGAGGATCAAACCCCAATTAACATCAGTGCGTGAAAAAAAAATAAAAACCTCCACATCAAGTTCTTATCCTTGCCTTTAGTTTGGCTGTATAACTCATAACCGTTTCTGTAAATACATTCTTCAGTCTTCAAAGAACCCTGGTGTTATTATGGCTAAATGAAAAAAATAAATCCTTTGGTTTAAAGCTACCAAAGTCGGAGGGGAAGACAGACAGCAGCTTCTCAACTCTTGGCTGTCTCTAGTTTACAAAACACATTTGTAAGTTTGATACAACCCGTCTTTACACAGCATGGATGCAGGATGCAATGCGTTGGGATTACTGACCTTGTTTTGTGTTTCAGCATCTTCAATCGCTGCCTTGTGCTTAGCAATCTCATTCATCTTCCCAAGGACACTCTGGAAGATAAATTTAAATAACAACAATTTTTATTCACAGAACTCAAGGGGACGGTTTAGATACAAGACAAGCAACAGAGCTTTTTTTTTTTTTTTTTTAAACCAAGGCAGCATATGATGTAAATATTCTTTGTACATATTTAAAACCACTGACTAAAAGAAGCAGGCCCATGATCAAAATGTGGCAGTTAAGACATTTTCCCAGAGCACAATAGGCTTTGAACGTGTTAAAAAGCAGAAAGACGAGTAAGAGGATTCAAACAGAAAACAACCACCTACTGCCAGCAGTAAATATCCAGCAGATCTCAGTAAAGATAACTAAAGAATATGGAAAGGCTGGCAATTTTAAATGAAAAGAAAGCCACAGTAGGCATGTGGGACTCTTAATTGCATATCAGACATTGCAAGCTAATATTTACATCCTGATTAAACTCTTCATCACATGCGAAAATCTGAAATCCAAACATATTCCAGAAACTTCACAAATTGCAGAAGAATTATTGAAAACCTTTTATTTGCTGGACTGATAAATTGGTACTGAAAGACTGTTGCTGTAAAAGTGGGCTGTGTGCCATTTACAGAGTAGGTACCTGCAGTCTCGCCTCCACTTGATCCAGTGTAGCAGAGTCCAGCGCGCTGACCCTAGCCTGCAGGAGCTCAATGGTATCCTGAGACAAAAGATGCACACGAGTTACAAATACACCAGAGAATAGAAACCAGTGTTTCTCTGCTTCTGTTAGTAGGTACTGGTGACCTATTTAAGGAATGACCCAGTTCTTCTGCTACACATCACAGTAACAAAAACTTTAAACAACTTCTTAATAAAAAGGGACTCCTTACCATCAAACTGGCTCCTTGTACACCAGCATTCAGAGGTCCCTAATATAAACAAAGAAAATTAATTTAAGCACAAAATTAGGGCTTTTTTTTTATAACTTACAGAAAACAAATAGAATATTTGTTTCAGTTTCACTTTGTGGATCGTGATGGCTTAAGGCAGGCTTAAATATTATGTGGTTTGATCATTAGAGAGAAGCAGAAACAGAGACTAAAGTATTTAGGAGGATGTGTGTAAAATCCATCAGTGTGTACCTGCTTGTCTGATCCTGAGCCAACAGCAGACTCCAGCTGAGCTAGACGCTTCTCCAGTTCCGCCATCTACAGGGACGGAAAAAGGGCGGCACATGGTTGGAAGCGACAACAGCTTCCCACGAAGCACAGAGATGCAGTTTTGTCTTTTCTACAGTTTATTTCTGACAAATATTCTGGCATGTGAATGACCCTGTAGCACATCAGGGTGCTCATGTGACTAAAACATTTCAGACTTCACTCATCCAGGCACTAGGCCCCTGCTACCTTAACCTCGACGTTACCTTGGCAGACTCATTGAATTTTTCCTGCTCTGGTCTGCTGTGCAACTCGTAGAGCACCACTCCATCTGGTCCCTTTGTTGAAGAGGGTTTGCCATCTCCTGCGGGGTTGCCACGACTGCCCTTCGCCGCCTCCAGCTGGGTGAGCAGACGCCTGCAGGCAGGAGGGAGAGGAAGACACTCAATGATTATACAGTTAATGTTCAAAGCAGTTATCAGCCCCCATGTGCTGTCTGCCCTTTTCTTATTGTGCTTAATCTGCAACTGGAAGTTGAGAGTTGGCCTCTTTTCATTGTTTTAATCCCCTCCATGTTTATGCTGGGCTTTGACATATTTCCCAGCGCCACCCGCCCTTGGTCTGGACTCTGGCTGCATTTTCTCATATTTTTCATTTCAGTTTTACAGTAGCTCTGCAGCGTTTTTATGCTAGATTCTGTGGCCTTTTTTTGGCCATGCTCCTCTCTTTTGCACTGAGTTTTATTTTTTGACTAAGCTCTGAACAGCTTAGCAACATACGATTAACTTTTTCCCCATGATTTAGTAAAACAAACGTTTCCCAAACAACTTTTTGAAGTTAATGGTGAATGGGGTTTGAACATTAACTTTGAACAGTGCACGATTAAAAGTTTGTAACTAGCGAACTACATGGCCATACAATAGTATTCACACCCTTTCATCTTCAAACTTATTAAATGTATTTTATTGGGGTTTTACGTGACAAACCAAAACAAAAGGCTCCACTCAACACTTTTGCAGCCTTTTCTTCCAGGCTTGCCCTGTATTTAGCTTCATCCATTTTCCCCATCAACTCTGACCCAGTTCCCTGTGCCTTCTGAAAGAAAAGCATGATGCTGTCACCACCATGCTCCCCTGTTGGGCTGGGGTGTTCAGGGCTCTTAGTTATGCTCCACACAAAGCATTTTACATGTATGGCAAAATCTTCACTTTTGATCTGATCCAACCAGAGAACCATTTGCCACATGCTTACAGTTCTACTCGTCCATCAGGACCAAACTTAAGGATTGCATGGCTAATAATGGCACCGCTGCCAGATTCTCCTACCTGAGCTGGGGATCTCCGCAGTTCCTCCAGATTTAATAGGGGCCTTCTGGCTGCTTCTCTTATTAATGTTCTGTTTGCCCTTTTTCAAATTATTTGTGAAGAAATCCTCAAAATTAATTTATCATTTTACTTCCATACCTTCCCTTCTTTACCTAAAATCTCAACAAGATACGTTAAGGTTTGTAGTTTAACGCAACAAAATATTAAAAAGTTGAAAGAATACTTTGCCAAGTAAGATTCAAATCTACCCAATAAGCTGAGATATTGAGAACATTTTATCTATGCAGCTGATTAAAATTTATTTCAGCTGGGAAAAAAAACATGAATATTATTTTCCTCACCAGCAATCATTGCACAACAGACCCTTAAATGAAGGTGCGCCTCTTCTGCAGATCGCTTTGCTGGATTTCAACATGTCACTTTGTACATTCTTGACAGTTTTGTGTAAATAAAGATACCACCTTGTCAGACTGCTCTCATCTCACCTGGCCAGTGCTCCATCTGGATCAGCCAGGTTGATGTGAGCCTGTGGTCCCAGCAGCGAATCGAGATGAGCAGAAACCAGCTGCTGTTTGAGCTGCGCTGCCTGCTGAGCAAGCACCACCGGGGTGAGGCGCTCCTCTGCATTGCTTTCCTTTGCAGCAGCCTGGAAAGTACAGTTGGTGATGAAAACAAGGAGTCTGTCAATAAAAATGTTTTTTATGTCAGGTCACAAAAACAACTAAAGTTTTGCTGGGCTAATGGCTGATTTATTGTATTTTTAATCCTGCTGTTTTTGTTGTGGCCAAGTACCTTTGTGATTAATTTCTGGAGCAACATGTCAGCTCAAGCAATATGATTTGCCTTAAAGCTAAAAGCATTACACTTTCACCATGTTTAGCTGAATTTTGAAGTAAACAAAAGCTTTGAGATTCTTGTAGACCTCTCAACTCTGCTGAAGCTACATTTCAATTAATTGTACTCCTTGAAAACAGCTTCAATTGAAATTTGTTATTGGAAACTGAGTAGCTTGACCACATGCATCCACATTAATGAGAAGCAAACTTAATTAGTGGCTTCTTAAGAAGGTTCCATTTGTTAGTCCGAGAAGCAACTCTGTTGGATTTATTCTAAACTCAATTTTAACATGAACTTCAGTGCAAAAGCATCCAAACACAGATAGTCTGGAAGTATTAAAAAAAAAAGGGGGGAAAAATTAAGGTCTTAAACACATAAATCAGATGAAATAAGCAAGACATTTCCTCCAGATCTTTCAGGATCAATAAATGTGTGTGTACTGCTAGCAATCCACCTGGATGGTGTCCACCTCCTGAACGAGTTCTTGGATCTCATTAACCAGGCGCTGATACTTCTGCTGGGGCGTCTCCTTCACACCACTGCCTTCACCAAGCTAAAACACAAACAGGGAAAAACAAAATAAAAACAGTCTGGATATTACCCATTAAAGTTCAACAACTTAAAAGAAAAACAAAAATATTTTCTACACCACTTACGATTTCAAACTCTCCTGACTCATATCCCACTCTTCTGCTTCTACTGATTCTATCTGAGAAGTCTGAAAGAGAGACATTTGTTGGTAGGTTGACTGGCAGCACTGACAAGTCTTTGAATACTGCTATGGTTCATTTCAGTTTGTTTTCTATTGGTAAATAAAGTATAGAAAATAAGTATTTTTAAAAGATCTAAATCTTTACAAATAGGGCAAAAATGTGCAAAGCCGTTTGTTGAAAGAGAAGTTATTTCCCTCATTAACTGAATTTTTTTGAACCTTACTCAAGAGTAAGCTAATGCTCCTAATGGTGATGTTTTTCCATGTGTTGAGGCCCATTGTTCCATTCACAAAGACAATAATTTTCAATCAAATAATTTATTATAATTAGTTTAGTTTTCCAATTATAAAAATACAGAAGATATTTTAATTATGCATCAGTAAAGTTAAAATGCTCCAGAATCTTAGTAAATTAAACAAGTTATTGTCAAATAAAAATGACCAAGCCCTTTAGTGCTGACTTGTTTGTCTTTGAACTTGTCGTAGGCCGCATTGGGGTTGACCACAATTCTTTCTACGCTGTCACTGCAAAGCTCCTCCTGATGAACAAAGGTCAAAAAAATAAATTTTAAAAATGATCAAGCAAAGACAACATGCTCACAGATATACTTCAAACATGAGTGAAACGTACTTTAATGCACTGACAAAGATTAAAGAAATTATAGCGCACAACACCCCTATTGCCTCTTTCCCATTCACGGTTCCAGCACCGCACAGCACCGCACAGCTCCACTCCGCGCGAAACCTGTTGTGTTTCCATTGGCGGCTGGAGGTGTAGCCTGAAGCCCCACCTCCAGCCGTCAGGACCATGTGCTGTGCAAAGTAAAATAAACATTCACCATTGCACATCATGTCCTCTTAAAACAGTGAGGTTATGGAGCCCAGACCATTCTCCTGTCCACAGCTTTTTGGACTATAGTCATAAGTGGCGTCCATGATTGCGGACGACCATCACGGCTTTTGGTTTGACCCGTCCGCATTCCCATTGTGGTCCTTAATATTTTTTGTAGTCGCTCGAGTTTGAGATTTTCTCGGCTACCTCGACGAACACCTTCTCATGCCGCCGACCATGATCATGGCCAATCAGTCAACAGCAGTCTGTTCACGTCACATTTCAGCCCTGCTCAGCCCCTATGGGACCTGCTGATGAGTTGGGACCGAGAAACTCAGGATCAAGCCGGAAAAGCCAGTATTACAAACTGGTAGCAAAAAACGCTGAGTGGAGTGGAGCCGGCCAAAGTAGAGCCCATGGAAAAGGGGCATAAATAATCAGAATTTTAATTGTTGTTGAAGATTAATGAAATCTGCAAGGGCTTCCTATATTCTACAAGAAAATGTGTAGGGGAGAACCAGATGATTTTAACCAAATTTAGAGGAGCAGGAAAGATGAAAAAAGATGCACCGTTAGGATTCACTGTATGCAACCAACTGACATGATTTTCCTTCTGGATTATTCTGTGATAAAAACTAATTTACAGTAATGAAAAAGACAAACAGCTGGAGCTCATCCATTCTCTCTAAATGACAGGTCTTCGATTAATGATTTATGGGAGTAAAACAGAAGAGATTATTTGATCAAAACCTTCTAGTGATCAGTTAGGGAAACCTAAAGGCTATAAACATCAATAAAACACCACCGACTCACACAACTAAATTACAATTCAGACATAAGAGGACACACAAAACAGAGACAGATGTTAGGAGGAAGAGGAGGAGAGTTAGCTAGGCTCTTACCAGCTCCTTGGGTTTCCAAAGAGAGTTAAAGAAATAAAATGGAAGAGCAGACGGAGAGAAAAAGTAGGGGGGGGGGGGGAGAGAGGACAACACAGATTAATGTGGTTATCACATGCCATGCACACAACAGGAACACTTGGCCAGGGTTTCAAGAAGATAAGAAAACAGTGTTCTGAGAGCTGCAGCTAGAAACCCTGGAGACAATTTCCCTGGAAAAATGTAGATCTCCAGTTCTTTCCTTCTTCACTCATTAGGGGTGTTAGATGGCTTAAAACACCAGAGTTTCTCTTCTCCTTGATAACATTTTCATTCACCCGAATGAGAATTTGACTATATTTCTGACCAGTCAGTGAGAAAATATTAAGTATTGTTTGGATCAAAGAGAAGACAGGAAACAAAAAACTGAAAACTCAGGTACAGGATTTTTAATTATTTATTATGTTAATAAGTTAAAGAGACTTCTCTCTAAATACCATAATTCATCTCAAATAAATCTGCTAGACTTAACCAAAGCAGACAATGAGCTTTGAAACAATGAAATTTCATGACGTGGACAATTTTAAACATTACTAAGTTTTTGATACTCAGTCTGGGATGTATTGTTTGACTGTATTGTTTGTGATGAACTCTGAACTTTATCCAATAGGAAAACACGGTCTGCATATACACTAGGCATGGTCCGGTTACCGGTATTAATGTATGAAAACCGCTATAATTTTCCATCCTGCCTTTGCTAATGTCCTTTCACCGAGATGCCAGAGAAAGTGCCAGAGTAGGCCTAGTGTTCTATGGCTGTGTTGTGCATATACCAATGCAGCATTGTTGCTGCCCACTGCTGGTCAGTTGCCTGAAAGAATGCTACAACACTTTTCCCTCACTGACAAGAAAGACAGATTCAGCTATTATGAAATTTTTCTGGTCATCAAAAACATGACAGTCATGGCGTGGAAACCAAATGAGGTTCACCTATTAGTCTTATCAAACTAACAGTTTTATAACAACGGTAACAAAGCTAAGAGTTAATCACCTGACTGCAGGCTTGCTACCAGAGCAGATAGACCAACGCTACTCTATAAAGAGCAGAATGACAAAAATGTTATAACCTTCAATGCAATAAGTAATTGAAAACCACTTAAGGGTTAGTTTTTAATTAATTAAATTTAAGATTTCTATCAAACTCAAAATAATACAAGGCACAGATAAAATTATACCTGTAATAATAAATGTTAGATTTTAGCACCTGTAGGAATAATGTCTATTAATCTAGAATTACTGCATTTTATTTTTTAAAGTTAAAACTTTTTTCTTAATATTGTGGTATTTTTCCTCAAGGTTTTACAGTGAGAATCTCATAGCAGCCCATTCCCAATTTAAGTTCGAATCAATAGGATTTCTTTCTTTCTTCACTGTTCAATGGTTAGGACTAATTGGAATGTATGTACCTGACTTTTCTGAAGTGCCTTGAGACAACATGTGTTGTGAATTGGCGCTATATAAATAAAACTGAATTGAATTTCAGTAAAGTAATAAAAACAAATATTTCTGCAGCCCGGTGCCTAAAGGAATCCAACAGGTGAAACAAAAATCCACACTAAAAAAAACAAACAAAAAAAAAAAAAAACCATCAGCTCACTCAAATACCAGATGCATCTAATATTAGATCAGATACTGATCTTTTGCACCCCTAAATGAAGTAAAACACACTGGCCAATAAAACACTTTGGAGTAACTAATCAGGCATACTCCATGAAATGAGGACTAAACAAAAATAAGCTTGTGGTACTGTGGCAAAGGAGGAAGTCTGGCAGAATACCATTGCCATAGTCAAAGTTTATTTTTTTGTGACTACATTTACAAAACATGAAGTAACAAGCTGACATTTTACTTTTTGATTATTTCCATTTATAGAATTTCTGGACATTTAAGGGATTATTTGCACCCCATTTCATACTGCAAGAACATTTCAATCCCATCCAACCTGCTAAATATGACCGGCAATGACCTAGCAAGAAAAGTAAGAGCTCCTTAGAAAGGTCAGTTAGTTGGAACAAAGAAAGTTAGCACAGAAGCAAGTTGTTAGAGCATGAAGATCGCGGGGCATAAACACATACACACATGCATGCATACACTCGTCCCTCAGTGGTTCTGAAGACCCGTCAGCATCAGTATGACTTCGATAAGATTTAAACAAAGTAAACAAATCAGGGATCAATTTCTACCACTTCAAAACAACTTTAGGAATTACATAGCAGTAAAAGGAACCACACCACTAATCCCGTTCTCATCCCAATCAGTGCGCATGGGATAATTTGATATATAAATCATCATCAATGGAAAGAAGGAAAAAAAAACATCATGCATTAAGCTCTCAGAGAGAAGTCTTACTTGTACAAACTAGGGTTCCAGGAGGGATGAACAGGGGTCAAAACGGGGACAAGAGAACAGGGAGAATGAATTTGGCATCATGGAACGGGAAAAATGCCAGTTAAGATTTACTATCCCAGACTTCTTAAAAAGTAAAAAATAAATCAGAGCAAGTCCTCTCAACAGCATAAAGGATGCCAAAAATAATTTCTTACCAACTAAAAACTAAAGAAAAAAACCGAACATTTTTCTCTGTCACATGATGATCACCATGGTAAGATTATAAACAGCATATCAGACTTTAGGGGGATCTCCTGGGAATACATTTTTTTATTTCTTTTAATGTAATACAAAAAAGATGTGGAAAATGTGTGTATTATTTAGAGGAAGAACTTTTCTCTGAACTTAAACCTTTTTATATGACCATTTATGCACTAACAAAAGAGTTGATCGTTGAAGTGGTCATAACTTTCAATTTATTTTTACCTAAAGTTAGTAACAGCAGCTAAACAGATACAAGTTATGCTTCTTAACTTAAAAATCACACTAACTAAATGGCGGGGTTAAATCCAACACAAAACAGTTGTTAGCGATGTAACCTGGGTAGAAAATGAAATAACTGCGTTAAGAGCAAAGTCAAACAGACCAAAATGATCCAGATGACAATGAAGGAACCAACTCGCTGCCGTTTGATGAGGGCTAAACGTTAGTTAGCGTATTAGCTTTAGCAGCAGGCTAAACGGTAATAAACCCACACAAGGTCCACCTACCGATTCAAACTGAGCCTGGTCGTCCTCTGGAAGGTCGCCGGTCTCGTACACGTCTGGTTCGTTAAAAGCCTATTGAAACAAAACGTAACAAATGCTGTTATTTTGTTGGTTTGTTTGGTGTTAGCCTGGCCAACGCCCCGGCTCACTGAGCAACACCAATTTGCTAACTGTAGTGCTTCTGTGTGCATCATGTCATTGCGTTAGCTGGATATCTGCTACTGAAATTTAATATTAGCTGACGTTAAATGCACAGTGTTTGCAGACAATAAGCAGATAAATCAGCAGCAGAGCTGTTAGCTAGCACCTCCACCTATCAGTACGAAGAGATGTTTGTTAGCGTTAGCCACTTACAATTCCTGGTAGATTTGCGTATTTAGGATCAGCCATTGTCAACAGGAACAACAAAAACACGAAAAAAATACAATAACAGTCTCTAAAACCGTTCAAGTAACCGATGCAACGACTGGGATTGTATGAAAAGCTAACGATGGATGAGCCAGCAGTCTCTCAGCCGGCGGAGCTCTGCAAGCTGATGTGGTCACTTGATTTGGCAGCGTGTTTGCTGGATTTATATCACTCACTCTTACACGGGCGGTGCTGCTAACGCAGTGTCAATGGCAAAGCGAGACGCGGCTTATTAATGACAGTAAAACAAGCACACCTAAAGCCGTCTTGCGTCATCCCGCATATATTTCGTCAACCAACACGTTTTAAAAATACATTTTCTTGCTTTTCATAGAAATTTTTCTTAAATTTCCAAATAATCTCAGTATATTTATTTAATTTTCTTATTACATCATCTTGTTTTCTAGCTAAAGTGTGAGATCAGTAAAATATTTAAGTTTTTCTCTTCAAAATGGTAGTTACTTGAACTATGACCGAGTATATTTATGAGACACATGAGGGCGCCAAAACATCGAGTAAAAGAGCTGTTCAGGAAACCAAAGATCGTCAACTGCTGAAAATGGTCCCCTCTCCAGAACAAAATGATTTCACATTCTTTGTTAATATTACTCAAAGTATAGAACACGACCAAAACCCTGCATCTCTTTTATGAATGTATTTTGTAAAATTTTCTAAACTGAAACTAAGTATTTTATTTGTTTTTTAATTAAAAAAAACTTGTTTAAGGTTTAAATGCTTAGACACATCTTATATGTAAGAAATTATATATATATATATCCGACAGACGGATCGGTGCGGCTGCCACAGTAATGGGGGCGCTGTGCCGGTCCGTTGTGGTGAAGAGAGAGCTGAGCCGAAAAGCGAAGCGAAGCTCTCGATTTACTGGTCGGTCTACGTTCCTACCCTCACCTATGGCCATGAACTTTGGGTCATGACCGAAAGAAGGAGATCCCGGATACAAGCGGCTGAAATGGGCTTCCTCCGTAGGGTGGTCGGGCACTCCCTTAGAGATAGGGTGAGGAGCCCCAGGGGACGGACCAAGACACGCTGGAGGGACTATGTCTCTCGGCTGGCCTAGGAACGCCTTGTGCTCCCCTCACCCCCGGAGGAGCTGGAGGAGGTGTCTGGGGAGAGGGACGTCTGGGCGTCTCTGCTGAGTCTGCTGCCACCGCGACCCGGTCCTGGATAAAGCGGAAGACTACGAGTACGAGTACGAGTATATACTATATATATATAATATATATATATATATATATATATATATATATATATATTATATATATATATATACATATATATATATATACTCGTACTTTTTTTTCATAAATGCAAATTTCAGAATTGAACCTGAAAGGTGTATTTTAATGCTCTGTAATATTTTTTATATAAACAAAAAAAACCTCATCTTGTCTCTGTTTTGTGGTATTATCTTTTCCTATGTCTTTTTTACATTTGAATGGATATACATATTTTTTTTCTACCTTATCACTGAATTACTTAATGGTAATATGTACAAGACCTGAATAACGCTTTGAGAGAAAAACAAAAACAAAACAAAGGTGATGAAAGAGAACAAATGTGGCAAGTTTGATATAACTCTAAGAAAATATCTTTAAACTGCTGCTACATCAATGGAAAGAGACACTTGTATTTAAGGTTGTGCAAAAATAAACACATTTCCATCTACTTCTCTCAGTTAATACATTATACATATTCATAACCAGATTTGTTGCTGCTTAACTTGTATTCATAAAGCTTTTTCAGTGGATTAGGTACTTCCTAACAGACAGAGACCAGCTAGTGGGAATGGGATATCCAGTCACTGGGTCTGCGCACTTTATAACCATCTGGTTTGCTTTGGCTACTAAAACTGATATCAGAATGCTGCAGTAAACACTCTGGACTGCTCAGAGAATCATTGCTGTCCCACTTATCCCCATCCAGGATCTTTATTTTTTACAGACAAGAAAAAGAGCAAGAAAAACAATCATCGCTGACCCTAAACACCGAGGACATGGAGTATTTGAGCTGCAGCCTTCATGGAGCTGCTTTAGATGGCTGTGAACTAAAAATCAAGGAAAATATCAACTTTTTCAGCCCATCAACTTCATGAACAATTAATCAACACACAAGCCAAATAACTTCAATGTGCAAGTAGTGTGTATTTTATTTTCTAGTATAGATGTTTCATTGGGTATATTGTATTTCCACTATTTTAAAGCAGTTCTACATGCTACCTTGTAAACTCTTGTAATCAAAACATTGAAACATTTTAAACCAGTACCAGAGAGAATGTTTTTTGAGAGTATTTTCAGTATCATTTTGTAAGCATTGCCTTAAAACTGTTGGGTCAGATCTTTTAGGTTACCTTCCAAAACCTTTTCACAATAGGTTTCTCAATTTTTGGTCCATTCCTCTTAACAGAACTGGTGTATCTGAGTTAGGTCTAGAAAACCTAATTGCAATCAAGTTGTAACTTCTTGGCTGACGTCTTAAGATGATGTTTCAATATTTCCACATAATACCATCATGATACCATCTGTTCTGTGAAGTGAACAGTTCATCCTGCAGCAAAACACCCCCACAACATGATGGTGCCACCCCCATACCTCCCACTACTTGTTCTAAGGCTTGTAAGCTTTACCTTTTTTCTGCCCTTTTCCTCCAAATGTAACAATCGAAAACTTATAATCTAGTTTCATTAGAGCAAAGAACATTACTCCAAAAATTACGGCATTTGTCCCTGTATGCATTTGGAAACTGTAATCTGTTTCTCTTGCTGTTATTAGACTAATGGCTTCTTCATCCCTGAGTTGCCTTTGAAATCATGTTGGCACCAAAGTCTTCACTGTGGATAACAACAGTCTTACTAGCTTCAGACAGCATTTTCACAAGGGCTTATGCTTTTGTTCTCTGGATGATACACCCATTTAACACACTTTAATCAGTGGCACTCCTCCCTGAATGATATGATCACTTGATATTTGAGGCACCTTTAGGGATCTGGAACCTCTTCCTAAGGATGAACCATATTTTTGGAGGTCCACAATTCTATTCCTGATATACTGGCTGATTACTTTTGATTTTCCCATCATGTCTCAAGAGTTGTGATGGACTGGCGACCTGTCTAGGGTGTACCCCACCTCCCACCCGAAGACCACTGGAGATAGGCACCAGCAAACCCAGCGACAATCTGGCATAGTGTGTTTGATGTGTTGCCTTAAAATACATCCATAGGTGTGCCTCAATTTATTTTAAAAAGTCGCTGCATCAACACTGATGTTTAAACACACAATCTCAGGTTCTGTCTTTTTATTACATGAAAAGCCCTGATTTCGACTGTATTGTATGCTATAAAAACACACATATTGGACTCTTACTTCTTCTTACTTATATATATATATAGATATAGATATAGATATAATTTTCTGGCAAAGCATTTGAACTGTGCAAGCAGCAACTAAAAGTACTGGACTGTTTGAATTAACACTTTTTCCTTGTGACTGAGGTAGTTAGGAGTGAAAAGGAAGAATGGAGCTGCTCCCGCCGCTCCTCCGCTCTGCCAAGTGATGCTGATGAGGGCGGATGTGTGTCGCTACTCCACCACGCCCCGCCCCCATTGAGAAGGCAGAGATGCAAGGCATGCCTCTCAGAAGCCTGCAACCCGTCCAGACAGAACGGACCACTTTTGGACTACACTCCTCATTTACTGGTCCCCATATGTTCTCCGCCACTCAGCTGCACGGATTAGTTTGAGGGGATTTTGAAGCAGAACATTTATTCCCAAATAGCCTGTTTTCAGTTTTTGTTGTTTCACACTTATTTAATCATTTCTGGATCAAAAAAGTCGTTCTGTGTTTCCTCCAAATGCTTCGTCTGTCAGTCTCGCTTTGCATGTGGGGATAAGTCAGTGGGTTCAGTCAGCGTCCAGGTGCTTCAACACAGGGGATCTTATTTATGATCATTTTTTAAATTCCCTTCCTTCTCCTGGAGGTGCGTCCTTTTCCCCCCGTCTACAATGGCTGATTCCAACGCTGAATGCAATATCAAGGTGTTGTGTCGATTCCGCCCGCTGAACCAGTCCGAAATTATCCGCGGAGATAAGTTCATCCCAATATTTCAAGGGGAAGACACTGTCATTTTTGGGGTAAGTTGTTTCCTAAGCTGTTGGCACCGTTGCATGCAGTCGAGTGATGCTGAGGGTTAAACTTATCTCACAGTCATATCAGATCCCCACCAGACTGAGGACTTGGAGCTTAAAGGCTTGAGGCAGGGATCAAACTAAGTAGCCTATAGCCTCCATCAATATTATTGGTATTACGATTAGTATTCTGCAGCACAATGTGCTGCTGCTATTTGAGGGCGGTAAACCAAAAATAAATAAATACATTTTTGCAATATTTGTAGTAAAATACCAACTGATTGCAAATGATGTGCCATCGTTCAAGGTGCATTTTGCGTTTAAAGGGTTTAACTTCAGGAGGTCTGTATTCTAAACAGAAGTATCCTTTAAAAATAGTACCTCACCTTTTAATTCTTTTTCACCTTTTAATTCTGGATATTGATCTGGTGAATTTTCTTGTATTAGCTCCAGAGGCGGTCCTTGCGATTAATGGCCCTGGGCAAGCCCCTCCTTCTGTCTCCCTTCACACACAACTAAATATTTATACATTAACCTAACAAAGCTCTGTCTGAAAAAAATATATATCGCGACTCACAGGTATTCGAAATAGAAAATTCTGAGCTATGAATTGATTTAGCTAGATTGATATTCAGCATCTGTAAACACTGTACTGCAATTAAGTCGTTGTTAGACCAGTCTATGTGCAGTGTGCTTTTCACACTTGTCCTATGCTAAAAGGGTCCTAATGCCAAGAAAGAATAGAAAATTACGTTTTTCATGATTTCACAAATAGAATAGGTCATAAATCTTACATTTCGTTTTAGTTGATCTCTGTGTATAACAATGAAAATGAGATCTAACCAGTCAAAGTATGTAAGACTTTGAACTTGAGATGGTCGAATGCAATTTAGACTCCATACAAAACACTGAAATTGTCATTTACTTTAACACAGAATCATAAGCTGGTCAATGGTCACATCAGCCACCTGTTGGGTATGGCAATATTTTGTGTACACTGTGTACACCCTTAGGGAGCGCCCATCCTATTGACTGAACATGCAAATAAGCAATAGAAACATTTGACAAATATGTTATTTTAGCTCGGAAAACCTTTTTGTTGTGTCGCCCTGGGCATAAAGCCATACTCATATCAAACCCCACCACTTCTTTCATCTCTTGGATAATTAAGCAAAAAATTGTTATGGATTCATTTGGTTAGGAATGTTACCACCTGCCCTAAATCTATTGGTGAAGTATTGGGGAATGCAAATCCATGTGGAATCATGATGTATGTGTCTTTGCATCAGAAAATGCATTCTGGCTTTGCTTCATTTGGAACTTGAATTCAAGCTGGTGGTTACTATCTGTGCTTATGAGCTGATAGAAATAATAGAAATGAACCAGTGCCCTATAGGCTTAATAGTCTGATGAATGTGCACCCGAGGCAAAGGTTAACAATGTGATCATGATCCCACACCAACCAGTGACATTTAAGAAAAATTTATTGTATCATGGGCGAAGATTAAAATCCTCTAAATGAAAGTCCTACATCTGATCTGAGGTTAATATTTAAGCACATAGTATAAAAATTAATGCATTTGACTTTGTGCAGAAATAGGCATGCACAGACATTGCCAAATATGGAAATCTATAAATTAATTTCACACTCAATAAAGAGCATCTGCTCCCTACTGTAATGGACACATACACACACATGCGGAGAGGGAGATTATGAAAGAAATCCGAACTCTTCTGGCCTGAGGGTTGACTTGTAGTGATGAGTGGGACAGCAGAAAATCCCTAACGGCTCACTCGGGTTTTCATGCACACATCCACAGAGGCACACACCAAAATGCATTGCAGGTTTGTGGAGGAGATAGTAAGATAGTCCTGCATGACTATCTTGGCTTTAGCTGCAGGACGATTCTAGTTTTTGAACTATTATTCTGTTTATGCATAAAACTTAATGTTATTAAGCAAATCGTTTTTTTAAGTTTGAGATTTGAAATCAGGAATTCCCACATCAATCCTGGTACCTGAGTTTGAACAGCTCTGTTGGTGTTAGAGACAAGCAGTGTGAATTATGAAATATAAAAAAGTAATCCTATTAAAGTTATATGTTTGAGAGAATAAGATTATTCAGTTTATGGAATTTTGTCACACTATGTAAACTCCTATTTGCCCACTGATTGACTGTGTTTAAAATTGTTTACGTGAGAATAAAGAATAATATTAGCAAGTCAACTGTGAGCTGTCACTAAAACAAATCTGCTTTTGTTCCCTGTCAGTAAGATTGGCAGCAGAACACTTCAAAACAATAAAAAAACAATATCCTCTGGAAACACAAGAAGAGATTTTTACTGCGTTCTAACTCATTTCATCCTTTAACTGGCTTTCAGTTTTCCTCCGTTCAGATGAAAGTAATAGGTAGCGATGCAAGTGGAGTTTTCATCTTTCTGAATGTAATTACTTCCAAGACGTGCTGTGTATATAAGAGCTTATAGATGTGTAAATCCATTCAGAGTTTGCATTTTCCTATTTGTAGTGTTTGTCTTGTACAAGGAATTTGTTAATGAATATGTCACATTTGATAAGGATTTATAACAGCAAGCTAATAGTGTCATCGTTTTAGACACCGATTTGACCCACATGCAGAGAACACTCTGGAGAATCAGGAAAGGTTTTAACACGTTTATTAAAGGAATGTAGTTGTTAGTTCTGACCCGGCTGGAAACTCTCGTCAACTGTGTGAGAAAAAAGCAAAATGTGAATAACGGTTTATCTTGAATAACAAATACTGACTGAGACTGTATCTTACTAGATTGGGGGGTGTGGACCGCCAGGAGGAGAATTCGTGGGGAAACTGGAAACAGCAGTGGTTGAAGTGGGTAAGTGGGAGACTTTGCCTCTAGTGACTTGAACCAGGAGGACAGTGTCCAAATCTGCAGAATCTGTGTAGATTGTCGAGCATGGGCGTGGTGGAGGGTGGACAGGGTTCGCTCTAGGAGTCCTTGACGGTTGCAGCTTGGAAGCGGCCAGCTGATGAATACGTCTGGTAAATAACGGCTTGGTTGCAGGTTGGAAACCCTTAAACTCCTTCTGTAATCCAGGAAGCGAGGTAGAAACAGGAACAATCAGTCGGAGGCAAATCTGGGTAACCTCCAGGTCGTCTCCAACATAACACTGTTAAAGAAGACACAAAAGATTAACGAGAACGAATCGCTGACCACAAAAGGTTTGACCTGAGAGACGTGGAACGTGGGATGAACACGAAGTGAGGGAGGAAGATGGAGGCGGACAGCAAAGGTGCTGGTGACAGACTCTATAATATAAGGACCAATGAAACGAAAAGACAGCTTTTTGGACATGGCTTTAAGGGGAATGTCCCGAGACGACAACCAAACCTTTTGGCCGGGACGATAGACTGGAGCCGGTCGACGTTTTCGATCCGCAATTCTCTTGTTCTGAGCAGCTGTGCGATGAAGTGCCCGAACCGTCGCAGCCCAAAGCTGTTTGCAACGGCGGATGCGACAACGAACAGAGGTGACGGCAATATCACCCTCGTCCGCAGCAAACAGGGGTGGTTGGTAACCCATGGAGGCCTCGAACGGGGTAACACCGGTGGCAGAAAAACCTTGCGAGCTGATGGCATATTCCACCCAGGCTAGGTGTTTACACCAGTCCAGGGGGTTTGAAGATGTCAGACACCTGAGTGCAGATTCTAGCTGTTGGTTTAACCTTTCGGTCTGACCATTAGACTGGGGATGGTAACCTGAGGTTAAAGACACCCAGGCCCCAAGAGCAGAACAAAACTGTTTCCACACTTGTGAAATGAATTGGGGCCCACGGTCGGAGAAAATGTCCTGAGGAATACCATGTAGTTTAAAGACATATTTCACCAGCTACTGAGCAGTCTGGAAAGCAGAGGGAAGGCGTCTTAGTGAAACTAGGTGACAAGCCTTAGAAAAACGATCCACTATGGTAAGTATGGCAGTCATGCCGTTAGATCTAGGTAACCCTGTTACAAAATCTAAGGCTATATGAGACCAAGGTCGTTTTGGGATGTTCAGAGGTTGCAGAAGGCCAGAAGGGGGTTGAGTGCTATGCTTATTTCTAGCAAACACCGTACAAGAAAGTACATACTTATTAGTGTCACTGTGAAGGGATGGCCACCAAAATCGCCTGCGTATTAAAGCAATGGTTCGACTCACCCCAGGGTGAGCCGAAAACTTGGCGTTGTGAAACCACCGGATAAGTTGAGTTCTTGCAGCAGCTGGTACATAAGTACGGTTGGCAGGGCCTGTTCCAGGATCCGGGTCCGTTTGCAGAGCCTGAGCTATCCTATCTTCAATCTCCCAAGTTAAAGTTCCAACTGTCCAATTGGGAGGAACAATAGGTTCTGGAACCTTGTCGAAGCTGTCGGGTGAGAACTGTCGGGAAAGTGCATCCGGTTTGACATTCTTGGTGCCTGGTCTGAAAGAAACGGAGATGTTGAACGAGAAAAGAAAAGAAAAGTGACCAACGTGCCTGTCGTGAATTTAGTCTCTTAGCTGTTTGCAAATAAGTCAGGTTTCTGTGATCAGTCCATGAACGGCACCCTCTAACCAATGCCACCATTCCTCTAAAGCTAACTTGATCGCCAGCAGTTCTCTGTCTCCTACATCATAAGTGCGTTCAGTGTTGCTAAGTCGGTGAGAGAAGAACCCACAAGGATGAAGCTTGCCTTCTTCTCCTGATTGCTGAGACAACACAGCGCCAACTCCAGTAGCTGATGCATCGACCTCCAGCACAAATTGTCTGGAAGGATCAGGATGAATCAAGATGGGGGCCTGGGCAAATTTCTGCTTGAGGATGAGGAAGGCCTTATCTGCTTCAGGACCTCAGCTGAAGTTGATCTTGGTAGAAGTTAAAGTTGTTAACGGCACTGCCGTCTGGCTGTAGTTCTTGATGAACCTGTTGGCGAACCCCAGGAAACGTTGCAACTGCTTGCGTGAGACAGGTACTGGCCAATCGAGAACCGCTTTCACCTTGTCCGGGTTGGAGCGAACCTGTCCATCCTCGAGAATGAATCCCAGGAATGTAACTGATTTCTTGTGAAATTCACACTTCTCTGCTTTTACAAACAGACGATTTTCCAATAGTCTCTGAAGGACAAGGCGGACGTGTTGTTGGTATTCCGTTAGGTCACGTGAGTAGATCAAGATGTCATCGAGCTAAACAAACACAAAAACGTTCAAAAAGTCTCTGAGTACGTCATTGACTAAAGACTGAAAAACTGCAGGAGCATTACAAAGGCCGAAAGGCATTACTCGATACTCAAAATGTCCCAAAGGCGTTTTGAATGCTGTCTTCCACTCATCCCCCTGGCGGATTCTGACTAAGTGATAAGCGTTTCTTTAATCTAACTCGGAGAAAATGGTAGCTTCACGTACTGGTTCAAAAGCCGAAGTGAGGAGAGGAAGTGGATACTTGTTTTTGACTGTTATCTGATTCAATCCCCTATAGTCAATACATGGTCGGAGAGACGCATCCTTTTTGCCTACAAAGAAGAACCCCGCCCCTAGTGGTGAAGAAGACGGCTGGATTAATCCTGCAGCTAGTGACTCATTTATGTAAATTTCTATGGACTCTTGTTCTGGCCCGGAGATGTTATATAACCTACTAGAGGGCAGCGGCGCACCAGGGAGTAGATCAATGGCGCAATCATAAGGCCGATGGGGGGGTAAGAAAAGTCCTTTAGTTTTATTGAAGATCGTGGTATATGGTAGGAACCTGGGACAAATCCGGGTACTCACATCTTCCATGGGAGTGGAATGAGGTTGAACAATAGCTGACTTAAGGCAACATGTATGACACTTAGTGGACCATGATTCGATACGACCTTCGGACCAATTTAAGTGTGGATTATGTTCACATAACCATGGGAAACCTAACACTGTCATTAGAGGCTATTGGAAACACGAAGAAAGCAATCTCCTCCCTGTGATTCCCAGAGAGCAACAACACTAAAGGCTTGGTCCGATGAGTTATACGCTGAAGTCCTTGTCCATTTAAAGCAGAAACTAAGCAGGGTTTAGCAAGAGGTTCAGTTTCAATCTGGGCTCTTTTAACTAAATCTTCATCAATAAGGTTTTGTTCACTACCAGAATCAACTAAGGCGGACAAGTTCTGGGTAGAGTGATATGAGAGTAACGAGGCCGATAAACAAAATCTGGGGGCTAATGTGTACAACTTTCGGTCTGTGGGTACCCCCTCTTCTACCGACGGACCAACTCTTTTGGCTGCGGGGGGCAGGAAGGGCAGTCAGCAATAAAGTGTTCAGCTGAACCACAATAAAAACACTGCCTAGTCTGTCTACGTCTCTACTTTTCTTCTAAGGATAGACGAGCTCGTCCTATCTGCATGGGCTCAGCCTCAATAACTGAGGTGACATTTTGTGTACAGTAGATGACTGGTAGATAGGCAGAGTTCTGGCAGCACTGCGTTTGTAACGATCTCTCCTTCTCTCTCTCATTCTACCATCCAATCTGATAGCTTTAGCGATTAGTCCCTCTAAAGATTCCGGTTCCTCAACTAGTGCTAGTTCATCCTTAAGTGGTTCATTTAAAGCATGAAAAAATGCAGATCTAAGGGCCCGGCTATCCCAGCCTGAGGCTGCCGCTAAGATACGGAAGTCAATGGCAACTCTATAACTGGCTTGTTACCCTGTTTCAAAGCCTATAATTTGCGCCCTGTAGTAACCTGGTCAGACTCAAAAGAAAATATCTCTCTAAACTCCTTTTTGAAGTTAGAAAAAGAACAACCAAATTGAGAACAGCTAGAAAAGCGAGACTCTGCCCACTTAAGAGCTTTCCCAGTTAGCAGACCTATAATATAGGAAATCTTGGTATCATCATGGGGGAATGATTGTGGAGAACGGTTGAAGACTAGTGAACACTGTAGTAAAAAACCCCATACAATCAACTGCCTCACCTGAATATTTTTCCGGACTAGGAGAAGTGACGTCACGAACGTGAGGAAGCCGTTGTGTCTCAGAATACGCTACTGCGCCCTCTGTGGTGGGAGTGGTTACCTTACTCAGGGAATGCTGCAACATGGCAGATGTTTGTTCGAGCTGCAGGTTTGTTTGTCTCTGTTGTTCGGCCAGGGCGCTGATATTGGAATCGTGAGCATGAATCTAGTGAGAGTGATCAGAAATAATTCCCCTGAGTGCATCTGCTGGGTCCGGTTGGCTCGAGTGTTCTGTCATCGTTTTAGACACCGATTTGACTGATTATTCAAAGCAAATAGCTTTGAAATTCCTATTTTCATTAGTGAAGATTTCATGTATCATATGTTACATAATCATGCTGAGGTTCTAACTGATTTTATGGTTTGAGAATAGCCTGTTTGCACCCAGCAGACTTGACATTAGCATTCAGTCTGAGATATCTGTATATCTGAAGACCTGATGGGTTTCCAGTGGTCCTCTGCAATGCTCATTTTTAGTATTTTTCTTGGTGAACATATGTGTCTTTCTGCTATTTGTTGATGGGCAGACAAATGTCTTGTACATGACTTTACACGAATCTTAATTTTGCTTTCTGATTTATTAGAGCCGCAGATCACAGTGTGTTAGAGTTCCTTACAATCACTGCAAGTGTTCCCACAAATGCTCAATCTGTCAAAGTCATCTGCCTGTATGAAGATGTAAATGTGTTTATTTATATTTTTTCTCTGGAATTTTCTGTTATCACTGACATGGACACCTGTGGAGCCCTGCAGGTTTCTGTGACGCGCCTGTCTGTGTGTGTGTGTGTGTGTTTGTGTGAGAGACGGTAATAATTTCTGAGCCTGTAGTGCTCCAAGGCATATCCTTTGTGTTTGCTCTGCACAAGAGTGACACAGCTATCTCTAGTATTTCACTGTCTGCAATAATGCAGTGTCACAAGGCCAGATTGTCCCTCCTAATCTTCTGGCAAGCAAAAACGGCCGCCACTATGAATCACCCTTTCAGTTCTATAAATAAAATTATGATCACAGTGGCTTCGGTGGCAGAGAGATATATGGAGGTTTTTTCTGCTGTGACGATGACATATAGACATCACATGTTTTTATGTAAGCGGTCCACAGGCTAAGCTGAGTACAAAAGATTGTGTTCTAATCATAATATTAAAATATATTATTACAATAAATGACCCAGAACTGTGAACTAAATATCCTTCATTTTATACCTCTAATATCGGCCATATTTCTTGTTCATTGTATTGCACTTAAGCTGTACTAGCCTTCTGAGCCTCACTAGTGCTTGAGGGGATCGTTTTCATTACCAAATGTCCAACATGAGAAAAATTATGCACTTTGTTTGCCTGCTGTGGTTGAAAGCTCTTGTGATTATTTGTGCTCAAGCCCTGGGCTGAGTTTAATAGTAAGGTGGGAGCAAATGGCTGATTATTACATCCCTCTTTTTCATACAAGTATTTAAGTGAGCAGGTGAAGTGATCACAGTGCTTTTTAACTTGCAGTGCCCCTTTAACTACAGGTCAGTGTGCTTCATTTGTGTTTATAGCCATTTTATCTATAATGAGGCATCATCAGTTAATAAGGCTTTGACCTTATTCTGACTGAAGTCACCAAAGATCAAATCGTGTTATACTGCTTGTAAGTTATTCATACCTGTTAGCAGTTTTACACACAATTGTTTATAAAATATTAAGTTTTGAATTTCTTTTAACGATAAAAATCTGAAAAGTGCGTCATGCATTCAGCCACCTTGGGTGAATGCTTCTTTCTTCTAGAGATGAAAATGTTTCACTATTCATCTATTCAGAATAGCTCAAGCAGAGCAACTGCCAAGTCTTGCCACATATTCCCGATTTGATTTAGGCCTAGACATTGACTGGGCCATTATAACACAATAATATGTTTTGATCTAAATATTTCATTGTAGCTCTGGCTGTTTACGGTCATTGTCCGCTAGGAAGTGAACTATTGCCCCAGTCAAGCCTTTTGCACCCTCCAACAGGATTGCTCGGTATTTTGCTAAATCGATCTTTCTAATAACTCTGACCAGTTTCCCTGTCCCTGCTGAAGAAAAGCATCCCGTTGCATGATGCTGCAGCCACCATGTTTCACAGTGGGGGTGGTGTGTTCAGGGCGATGTACTGTGTTAGTTTATCACCTCACATAGCATTTTGCATGTAGACCAACAAGTTAAAAGGCAACCACAAATGGGCCATCTTATGATTTTCTGATTAATTCTCTGATTCTCTGATAAATTTTTTCTTGCTCAGTTTAAGTGAAGGACCTGCCTGTATTGTTAATTAGTTGCACTGCATTGTATTCAAGGGTATTAGAGTGGGCTGAATAAAAAATGTATGAAAACGATGGATCATCTCTATTCTATTTTGCAATTATGCGCTACTTTATTATGGTCTATCACATGAAATTCCTGGAAAAAAAGGCATTAAAGTTTGTTGTCGTAAATTGAGAAATGTGGAGTAGTTCAAAAGGTATAAATACTTTTTCAAGGCATCTACAGGGGTTGGACAATGAAACTGAAACACCTGGTTTTAGACCACAATAATTTATTAGTATGGTGTAGGGCCTCCTTTTGCAGCCAATACAGTGTCAATTCGTCTTGGGAATGACATATACAAGTCCTGCACAGTGGTCAGAGGGATTTTAAGCCATTCTTCTTGCAGAATAGTGGCCAGGTCACTACGTGATACTGGTGGAGGAAAACGTTTCCTGACTCGCTCCTCCAAAACACCCCAAAGTGGCTCAATAATATTTAGATCTGGTGACTGTGCAGGCCATGGGAGATGTGCAACTTCACTTTCATGTTCATCAAACCAATCTTTCACCAGTCTTGCTGTGTGTATTGGTGCATTGTCATCCTTATACATGGCACCGCCTTCAGGATACAATGTTTGAACCATTGGATGCACATGGTCTTCAAGAATGGTTCGGTAGTCCTTGGCAGTGATGCGCCCATCTAGCACAAGTATTGGGCCAAGGGAATGCCATGATATGGCAGCCCAAACCATCACTGATCCACCCCCATGCTTCACTCTAGGCATGCAACAGTTTGGGTGGTACGCTTCTTTGGGGCTTCTCCACACCGTAACTCTCTCGGATGTGGGGAAAACAGTAAAGGTGGACTCATCAGAGAAAAATACATGTTTCACATTGTCCACAGCCCAAGATTTGCGGTCCTTGCACCATTGAAACCGACGTTTAGCGTTGGCATGAGTGACCAAAGGTTTGGCTATAGCAGCACGGCCGTGTATATTGACCCTGTGGACCTCCCGACGGACAGTTCTGGTGGAAACAGGAGAGTTGAGGTGCACATTTAATTCTGCCGTGATTTGGGCAGCCGTGGTTTTATGTTTTTTGGATACAATCCGGGTTAGCACCCGAACATCCCTTTCAGACAGCTTCCTCTTGCGTCCACAGTTAATTCTGTTGGATGTGGTTCGTCCTTCTTGGTGGTATGCTGACATTACCCTGGATACCGTGGCTCTTGATACATCACAAAGACTTGCTGTCTCGGTCACAGATGCGCCAGCAAGACGCGCACCAACAATTTTCCTCTTTTGAACTCTGGTATGTCACCCATAATGTTGTGTGCATTTCAATATTTTGAGCAAAACTGTGCTCTTACCCTGCTAATTGAACCTTCACACTCTGCTCTTACTCGTGCAATGTGCAATCAATGAAGACTGGCTACCAGGCTGGTCCAATTTAGCCCTGAAACCTCCCACACTAAAATGACAGGTGTTTCAGTTTCATTGTCCAACCCCTGTATATGCTGAACACTAACCTACACGCGATCCTGTTTTCATTGATCAAACACAGATTTAATTCTGTTATCGTTGACCAAAATGGATACATGAAACGTGAAAAAATGGGTCTATCCAGCCGTGTTTGTAAACCCATTTGAAGCATGCACATTATAGAATTATTGATTCTCCTATCTTCTGCGCTCCTTTTATAATTCTATGGATTTTCTTCCCTTAGTTCCTCCTTCAGTTCATGTGTATAAGTCTTCTGCAGGAGCTGCAGTGTTTGCTGTATTTATAGCTGTGAAATACATACATTTGATAAGAATAGAGGATTAAGGGTTTGCAAAAGGTTCATTGTTTATTTTTTTATTTTCTCTGGTTGCAAAACCTTTTGCTGAATTTTGTAAGAGTGAATATTTAGTCTAGCATGTAACTGTAGAAGACAGCCATGTTTTTAAGCTATATATTACCATGATTGTTGATTAGCAACCACTTTGTTTCTAAAACAATAATTTTTGATGCGCTGCAGCTCTTCTGTTGTCATCTCCTGCCTCTTTCTTGATTATGTGCTGAGGTAGGAGGAAGGAAGGGGAAAACAGCTGGTGCTGAAACAAACTGACGGTGCATGTCAGGCGCAGCCTTAATGTCTACCTGTCTCATACTTTTTGATATTTATGGTTCCACTAAATTCGTTTCTCCTCAAGGATGTGTCATTTTCTTGACTTTAACCGTCTGTAAAACAAACACTAATAAGGAAAAAAAAAAAAATCGCAAATGTAGGTCCAAAGGGTTTCACTTGCTCTGCCACCCCTATGCACACTGAAGTGCTCAAATTCTATCACTGCAGTGCACACACCTCATCCAATTAAGGACACAAAAGGGTTTGCTGGTTGAGATTTAATTTCTTTTTTCTTGCCATGATCAGAGCTCCCTCCTCTTGGGGTCAGACCCCTTTCTTCCTTCCCCTTCCTGGTCTTTTTATTGTTCTCTTAGCTGAATGCTCCTGTGTAAAGCTGTGTTTTTTAGAGGACAGATTCTGTTGCTCACTTCCTAATGACTCGGCAGCAGTTTTGAAACGATGTTGGAGAGGAAGCTCGGCCTCATCTTTCGTGCTGTTAATTTTGGCAAAGGCTTCTAGTGGATTTTTAATGGCATAAGGAGGGAGCGGCTGTCAATCAGCAGCCAGAATTTTAAGGGATCGGACAACTTTGAAGACGTTTACTTCAAATGTGGTTGTAGGAGTACGATTCCAATGTCTATTTCAGCTCGATATACTTTACCTCAACTACCTAGTATTCATACTCCATTAACCTTTTCACATTTTTTCCACATTACAACCTTGTAGTTCAATGTATTTGAGATTTCATATGATGGAGCAACACAAAGTAGAGCATAATTGTAAAGTGGAAGGAAAATTATACACATTTTTCTAAATGTGTTTGCAAATAAAAATCTAAAAGTGTGAGATTTGCCAGGCTTTGATGGGTCAGTGCTTCAGACAATAGTTTGTAGTACAATTTTGTGAAGCAATTACTGCTATAAGTCTTTTGAGGTGTGCTTTGCACATAGAGACTAATTTTCCATTCTTCTTTTGAAAATAGCTGAAGCTCAGCCAGATTGCACAGATAGTATCTGTGCAGAGACATTTTCAAGCCTTGCCACAGATTCTCAATTGGATTTATGTCCCGAGTTTTACTGGGCCTTTCTAACACATGATCACATCAGTCTTAAGTCATCTGGAGCTTCAAACAGGTTTTCTTCCAGTGTTGCCCTGTATGAAACTCCTGTCTGACAAGCTTCTCTATCCAACTTTGACACGCCTTCTATCCTTGCTGAAGAAAACCATTCCTGGAGCATGATGCTGCTACCGTGACAATGGGTTAGTTTTCTGCCATACATAGCATTTTGCCATCATAATGTTCTTTTGAACAGCTTTGACCCACATGCAGAAAGCAATCAGGAGACAGAGTTTAACGGTAAGGATTTTATTTACAAGGAGAATAATGGATACAGGGAACTGGAATCAGGACACAGACTGTAAAACAAACAAGAGAGTAAGCAAAGGAGCAATCAGGAGGAAGATGCAAAAATAATAGCTGTAGCTTACTTTGTGGATGAAGTGATCCGCCAGAGGGGGGTGGAGAAACTAAGAGGTGGTGTACCCGTGAGATCTGGTTAATAAATACCGGTAATGCATGAATGACCGGAGATCCAGAACTGGTCGGTGCAGGCACTGTGAATGGAGGAGGGTGGACAGGGTTCGCTGAAGTCGTGAGGAGTGAAGGAGTCAGAAGGCTGCCAGCCGGTTTAATCCAATAAAGTAGCAGATGGCTTGGTTCTTGAAGTTTGAGAGCTCCTGCCCAGATGACAGTAATCCAAACAGTGTTAAACACAGAGTTCAAAGTCAGGTTCAGGCAAATTCCTGTAAAGAGCAAAAATCCAAGATTACAAAAAGGTCAAGGCAAAGATAAACGTGGCTAAAGCTGTACCACAAAGGGCAACACTAGCAGTGAGTTGCTGGCAGCCTCCTGCTTAAATACTCCTCCAGAGATGATCAGGTAGATGGAAAACAGCTGTCACTGCTCCTCCAGGTTCAAAACGCCATCTAGAAGCCAAACAGTGAAACCAAAGTACACAGACAAAGGCACAGATCCTGACATTTGCATGTAGGCCAAAAAGTAAAGTATTGATCTCATCTGACATACCGCGTCTGCTGTGTCCCCTACATGCCCTACAGAAACTTTATGCCTTCCTCTCAACTGTTTTTTTTTTACCACTATCCCAGATTTGTGGAAACATCAATGGATATTTGCCCAGTTAACTGATTATTTAACTGCACATCCTAAGATCCAGTTTCTGCAGGTTCCCTAGACTAATCATGGACCTAATTGCTTCTTCTCTGATTAATGCAGTTCAATCAGTTTAGATGAACAGTTATATTGGTTTGCAGTTGTGCCATACCCTTTTTATTTTCAGATAATGGATTAAAAAAAATCTGAGATATTCAAAGCTTAGGATATCATTTTATAATCTAACCCTGCCTTTATTACTGACCTGTCTGCTGTGTTCCTTGGTCTTCTTGATGCTGCTTGTTCACTAATGTTCTCTAACAAACCTCTGAAGCCTTCACAGAACAACTGGATTTATACAGAGATTAAATTACTATAATGGACTGATGATCAGTCTAGGGTGTACCTGGTCTCTCGCCCAGTGACTTATGGAGATATGCACCAGCCCATCCTCAACCCTGCAAAGAAAAGGTATAGATATTAGATAGAAAACACACAGGTGAACTCTATTTACTAATTAGGGGACATTTTAAAGTAAATTGAGTGCACTGAAATATAATTAATGTTAACAGTGGGGGTTTATATATATGTGCATGCACAATTTTCAGATTATCAGTAGTAGATTATTTTAAAAAACTGTGTATTACTTTCTGTTGGCCCATCACATAACATATATGTGTAGGTTGACGTACTTTTAACACTGAGGGACTCCAATATCAATCAGTAAGAAGTGCCTGTTCTTCCTCTCATTTCCTTAACGTTAACATAATACTGACACCAATTTAAGCAGCATGTGCGCAGCCACGGATAGAAAAGCTTGTGCCTGTTTGTCAACACCTTTCCTTTCCATTTCTGTCCCTTCATAACTAGATTGGGGTTAGACTACACCCGGCCTTTTAGCTCCTGGGAGTGTAATGGACCATATTCTTTCCATTAGCCATGGCTGCGCCCTGGATGCTGCCTTCGTCTGCCCTCAACGTCTCTGGACAGCTCTGTACATGGTGTCTGATTGCACATGCTCGTGCACGTGTCAGCATATCCCAAGACCCGGATCAGTTTTAATTTATTAACTTTGAGAAAAGAAATCCGTGGTACAGATCCCTGGTTGAGCATCTTCATCTTTTGCATGGCGGGTGCAGAGGACTTCAATTCCCTTTAATTAATTACAGTGCAGCTCGTTGAACTGACATTTGAGAGCCCTGAGATCTGCTCCAAAACTGTTTTTGACTCCTCTGCCCAGGGAACTGGGCTTTAAAAAGTATTTGCCTTGAATTTTTTGTTTTTTTATAAATCTAATTTGCCATGATTATAGGGTTGCAGTAGAGCAATATAGGATAAAAGAGACTTAGAAAATGATACATACATTTCAGGCATATTTAATCTTGGATGGGCAAGGATTGGCCCCGGCTCAGACTTTAAAAAAACTATTTACTCCATGCTGCAGCCATTTGATGCTCTCTGCAGCTCTTAGCAGGCACATGTACTGTATGATCACAACACCAGTTTTGCACTTCCTTCACTCCACATTTTCTATGGTTCAGTATCTTAATTGTTACATTTTATGCAAACTAATGCCATCTGCCTTTTTCTGGAGGCTTTAAAATATGAAGTTATTTGCATTCCTCTGCAATGAGATTTAGTGAAGTTATGAAAAACATTCCCTATAAACCATGTTGATTTTCACAGGAAATCTCCATTCTTAGATTGTTTCAGTTTAAACGCAGCTCCTCACATCCCCACATTTTCACTGGACTTGATAGTTGCTTCCAGCACGATAGAAACTTGTTTATGCTAATCTCTACAGCTTCTACCACTCAAATCCTTTTATGAGCTAATTTATTATTCCCTCTGCCACATGTGGTCATTAACAGGGTTTGCACTAATGGTTGCATGCAGACACCTTCTAGGTTTGTTCATGTGTTTTTCTCTTTCACTTTTGAGGACCAACACATAGTCCAGACTTTATGTTCAGATTTACTTGAAATTTTGCTGTAGAGCAAGGGACAGCTCTATTTTCATTTGGCAGGGAGTGAGAAATGTCTACTTTTCAACATCCAGCCCACTACCCTTTTCCTTGGTACTTCACTCCTTTAATTGCTTAACTCTAATCACCAACCAAAAAGAGTGTGCTTCTAAATGAGTTTAATGAAACCAATGAAAAAATTTCAAAATCTTGAACTGTGCAAAAATAGTCACTTCGTTGCATCTGTAAAATTAGGCCCATTGTTTTTCTGGAGTTTACAGACTAGTTTTGTAGCCATGTCTGCTCCCACATTTGCAGTCAAACTCACATTTTTGGGATTTTTGAGTTGAGTTGAGCTAAATTTTGACATGGAGCTGTTGTTTGTGTGATTAGATGACTAGAAATCTGTCTAAATTTTGGCATTTTGGCAACAGCATAATTGAAATGCTTCCACAGTAAATTTATGAAGTTTCATTTGTGGTTTATCTTTTAGTGGCCAGTTTTGGTTTGCTTTTTTTTATTGGCAGCATTCGAATACTGCAGTGCAATATTATGATCACACATTTCCTCCATCTGTATTTAACTGATCTTTGTTTTGAGCACTACATAACGTATCACTGATGCATTTGCTAACTGTTCAAAATGCAGCTGCTTGCTTTCTGAATGGAAAGAAAAAGCTTGATTATGCACCACCTGTCCCACCTTTATGCCTTTATGTCTATCAGCACTAACTTATCTGTCATGACCTTTTTACCATCACAGTCCAGGTACAGCTCTGAGATCCACAAATCAGCTATTTTTGGAGACACCCAGAATCAAAGCCAGAGGTGACAAAGCCATTTCAGTATTGGCCTCCCAGAGCCCCAGCTCCAGCATGAACAAAATAAGGGGTTGATTGATACATAATCTTCCCAATGTTGCGCAAATCCATCCATACCAATACCTGCTTCTTAGTTCAGTTCATACTGGTAGAAACTGAACTGATTTATGTTCATAACCTGAACAATAAATTACTTCACAATAATCCTTTTTAATGATGTCATGGACTAATTAGCATTTTAATTATGTCTTTCCACAGCATTTGCAACCTGGTCTTTGCCAACATGTTTTGTTTCTGTTTATTTCTCTCCTGATGTCTTTGCTTACATTTTAATTTTAATTCCGAAAAATCCTCAGTAAAGTTGCTCTCATTCACGTATTTCCCTGCATTAGTTGTTTGACAGAAAATTGAGTCTGAAATGTTTATGTGGTTTGCTCATTCATTTAATTGCAGCGAGCCTCAAAGCACTATAATGTTGGTGTTCCTCACTGATTAGAATCCTGAGTGTTTTTAAATGTGTCAGCTGAAAAAAACAACATTCCAAAAGGTAGAAGACATCAGTGCCATTGTTTTGGTTATTGCTATTTACCTGCCAGATGGTTTGATATAAAGGTTAGAAATGACAGAGCTTCCTACCTCTGCTTGTCTCTGCTGCAAATCCTCAGCTGCTCTCACAGAATGTTAGAGTCCAACTGGTTGCTAAACAATTAACAACAGAAATGGGATGCACATTTAACATAATCTGCAGGTTCTGATAATAGGGCATCAGCCCTTAATTTATGTAGTTACGTTTAAATTGAGGGCAGAGGTGTTTATTGTCAATAAGAGAGATGTTTAATGGTCTGAAACTCTCCTCTACACACAGGAGTCACTGATCACAGCTTGTTGAACTGCAAGGTTTCAACTCTTACTCTGCAGACAAAGTTTGCCCTAAGAGTTTCTCTGCATACAGCATTCATTTACCCACGAACAGAGAACAGTTTGATCATACAAAGGACGTCTGTTTTCTAACGTAGTGCTATGTTCGCAGTGTTGTTATGTTCTGTGTTCTCCAAAAGGTTCATGTCAACCATGAATCCACTCATTTGCCAATTATTTTCAAGACCTGTATTATTTTCAAATAAAATGTTGCAACTATTGTAAGTCAATATTCCAGCCCCCAGTCTGTGGAAAAAGTCTATCTTTACCAGTTAGAACTGCTCAGACTATCAATTGGTTCAAGTCCCTAAAAGCCCATTTGTTTTCACTGGTCTCACTCATGTCTTAAATTTTACTGTACATGAGTTTGTCTTGCTTTCATATTACTACTGTTCATATTACTCTCTGTGAAGCACTTTGCTCAATGAAAGTTTTTAAATGTGCTATATATAAAATAAATCCTGGTCTGATCTGGACATAAGACAAAAGCAAACGTCATAGCACAGCTGTGAAGCTGTGGAGACAGGAAAGCCCAGCTTGGATGATTTTTGAGTTAACAGCAAACAAGAAAAACATCAGTGATCCTGCTGCTACAGCCTGACAGCAGGAAATGCCCAAATATATAAAGCGAAAAAAGATTTATAAAGAGCAACAAAGTGGTGTAAGTAAAGATTTTTTCAGTAGCTGGATAGACTTCTGGTTATCCGGGGTCTGTGTTTCCAATGACTCCAAACTAGAAAGACACTGACATTTTTTAATTATTTGTTTATTTATGGAAAGTCATATTGTTCACAACATACACCCATTTGATCCTATATCCCATGTTTTCCTAACATCATACAGTCCATGTTATAATGAAGGTATTATGATGTGACTAACCCCGATGCCATCCTCCGTGTAATCCTAGAATGTAACATTAAACATAGTGGTCTGAATACAACTTGATGAAACCTGATAACAAACCCTCTCATGGATGAGGGTGTCATGTGATTTTTGCCATAACATCCAATGAACACAAGATTTACTACTTAATGTTTCAGTTAAAGAAATAGTTAGAAAAAAAAACTATTTTAGATTTTACATGATTGAGAAGAATATTTAAAGTATTTTCATCAGCATATTACAAAAACAAGTACAGCATTTTAAAGAGAGAAGTCTTCCAAATCTAATTTTATCTTTTACAGCGAATAGTTTTAAAATAAGCACCAGTATGGGGTTTTAAATTTCTGGTTTCTAGTATGTCATTGATTGCACTGCTAAGGCTTAAATTCAGTCAATGCGTTGGCCTCATGGGTTTTCAGGCTGATTGAATTGCAAGAGCAGTACCTTCCCTGCATAACACTACTTAAACTTCAAGATAAATTGAGCATTAGTGCCATTTTTCTGTTCTGTATTCTTCTCTTGTAAATGCTTCAGTATTTCCCTGCTTCAACAAAGAAGGTGTGTGATGAATTTAGCCCTGCCTGTTTCATAAGCGCTACTAAGTGCTGATTACATTACCTCAGACAATCTGAGTTATAATAATTTGTATGCACAATATCAGGTACTGTAAGCATGCTGCTTGAAAAACAAAGGTTCTTCATTGTTAAATGCTAAATGTGTTTGGCTTTTCCCCTTGGTATGCTGAGGAACTGCAGAAAAAAAACACAAAGCTGCTGTCAGGAGGAATCACACACCCTGTGGTGATTCATTTTCAGATCATCCACTTACACGCAGGTTTAGCTGGAAGCTGGAGCTCAGGGCTGAAATGAAGACAAAGACTCTTAAGGTGGAGGACCTTGGATATTTTACTTTGACATCACATAGTCCCTTAGGGCGAAAGGACATCTATTAGCTGGTATCTCTGACTGTCTCAGGTTGTGATCAAAGCTTTTTGTTTCAACCAGAGGTCACAGATCTCCGTTCATGTTGTATAACTTATTTATGGTTTAACTTTTATTCTAGATGTCTGTAGCTCTATAAATTATAGTGAAACATGTATAGGCAGGGTGTCAGATCAAGTGTGAAACTGAAGGTGAGCGTTGGAACAGCCACTTACATGATTAGGTGTCACTGTCGTCTCTGACAAGTCATTCCTTTGTTCCTCCTGCTTTTTATCATCTGTCTCTCCTTCAGTCGATGTTATCTGCACCATTTCTCTGCAGTGTCTCTTCATGTAGAATCTTCTATGTGCTTTTTTCATTAGAGCTCAATCATTGTCTGATTTAGGTTGTTTGTACATATAATAAAGAGAAAATGGTGAGCATTTTAAGATTTAAAAAATCATTTTTATTTTTCTAACCCTAATCTGTGATTCTTGGTGGTATAAAAGTCACCTAAACTCAAAAGATGAACACGTCTTTTGTCAAAGAATGACAGATAAATGCAAAAAACTTCCCTTAGTTTTATTTTGATCATCTTATGAATTAAAATGTTTTTTGCTTTCTCTGTATCATTCAGTTCAATTGTTCTGGTTGATGCTCCTTGGTTTTCTTTACTGTTTTTGCATTTTTCCTCATCTTTCAAGTACTACCTTATGTTTGCTTTTCAATCGCAGCCTAAAGCCTTTTTATCTGTTTGGCTTTTCTAGTTTAATATTGCAATGTGTCTTTCTGAAAGGCAGGAAAGTTAGTATTTTTTGCATGAACAAGGGAGGTTCCAAAGGGTTGCCAGCTGAAAATTTGATATACAGTAGATGAATGATAAAAAAGGCCTCTCCTCCCTGGACTTTTATTTATTTAACAGTATAAACGTCATCTTAAAGGAGTTTACCTTCAGAGGCTGCTTATCTGCTGCGGATACAGTTTTTAAGCTGGATCCTTTTTTGTATTGTTATAATTTTATTTTATTAATAATCTTTAGAAATTAATAACATATAACTAATATTATAATTATCTAATAATAATAATACTACATTTTATTTGTAGAATAGTTTACAGGATACTCAAAGATGTTTAACATGAATACGCAAAATGGGGTAAAATATATGAAAAAAAATATGAGATTTAAAAATGAAATAAAAATAAAGAATCAGCCAAGGAAGGCTGAAAGTTTTTTTTTTTTAAACGTAATTTAAATGCGAACAGTTCTGGGCAGTCTTGTTGAAGAGTGTTCTGCTGGGAGGGGGATGTTCTGCCTCCCCGGGTTCTGAGCTTGGTCCTCAGTGATAGATGTTGGAGGTTGGAGTCTGGGGACTGGTGGTAGCCGGATGGAGAATAGGGGTTGAAAAACCTCTGTATGAAAGGGGGCCTGGTTGTGGAAGGATTTGAAGATTAGCAAAAAGACTTTAAATTGAATGCAACAAATGATGGGAGACCAGTAAAGCTTCTAAAGGACAGGGGTGATAGTGTGATATGATCTCTGGTTTGGAAGTGGGAGAGAAGACATGCAGCTAAGTTCTGGAAGAGCTGGCATTTATGGAAGATTTAGGAGAGTGAACTCTAGAGGATGCATTTATAGTAAATTAGTTGGGAGGTGGAAAACATGTGGATCAATGTTTTAGATATGTGAGTAAGGGTTTGACATAGACTGGTTGAGAGTAATGCAGTAATTGTGAATAGATACAGTGAGAGATTTAGTTTTAGTTCTAATCATGTTGGGTTATTGCAGCTGAGTTGAGGAAATCTGGCTTGCTCCCATCATTTTGTTTCTTTGAAGCAGCTGGTGAGAACAGACTGAGTGCACAAAATGCTCATTGCCTTTCTCTCAGAGATGTAAAGACACCATTAATGTCCATCCTTTTATACCTTTTCCTGTTTTATCCTTACTGAGCCAATTACAATAGCTGACACCATGTGAGAAGCTGTGCATGACTCACTCTAATAATCTTTGAGTTGAGATTTAATAGTGCTCTACCTAAACATCAGACAGTGGAGTGGTTTTTAGACAACCATTATCACATTTTTCAAGAAATATATGAAATATTGTTGAAATGTTTTTAGCCTTTGTATGTCTTCTTTTCCTTTTTCTATTTTTCTCTGTCAATATGTGGTATGTTTCTGGCTCTCTTCTTAGTTCATCTTACACAATTTGCATCCTTATTAGTTTTTTTCTCTCCACAACTGCCTTGTTGTGAACTCTCCCTCTATCATTTCTCAGTTTTTAAGCTCCTCTCATTACCCGGTTCCTCCCACATTAGATTTGAGTAGAAAAGTGCATCAGGCGTTTTACTACAATATTTAAACACTCCTGCATAATCTGTCTGTTGTTGATCGAACAGATGACTGCTAATGATCGAGAATTTGTTTTTACGGTGTGGCATTAATGTGTAATTCTCCCTTTAGGGATCACAGTAAAGGCTTCTACAATTAATTGACCTTTGCATCGTTTGGCAGATCTCCTCCAGTCAGCCTTCATCCTGGTCTATATTCTCCTCTGTAATTAAAACTTTCTTCAAGAGGGACTGAAATTGATTTTGCAGGTCGGTGAAGGGAGAAGATGGAGAAGCAGAAAAATAGAAAAATGAAAGGAGGTTCTATTGCCCTCTGCTCCTCTATCTTGTTGTCTCCTCACTGTTAACCAATCTCCTCCAGTTTACTGCCTGGATGTTTTTTTATCTGAGTAATCTTGACAGGTAAACCATTGCTAGTGATTAAGGGAAAACAGGTGCACAAAATGATCTGATTTGTGTCGTTAAGCTGACAAAAAAAACCACTACAATCCCACCAGCACTGGTTCTTTGCACTCTGACTTAACTACCTTAAATCTTTAGAACAGGGCAGCTTTGCCCTTGAGGCGCATTGTGCCAATAAGCTCTGCTTAGACTTGTCAGCAGAGTGTACAGGAATTTCAATAATGTTTGGTAATAATGTGTGACTGGAGCCCTTTGCAGTTGTGTGTAGTTTTCTGTTGTTGGAAGAAGCGCTAATGATGCTGTTATCAGGGACGTGGAGCCAGATTAGCTTGACAGATGAAGCAGACACTGGCTTCCTTCAGTCTTCTCTTCCTGTCAGTCCAGCCATGGTTCTATGTGCATTTGTGGGTGAGCAGAAAGAAAGAACAGCTGATGAGAATGTGATGAAGGCTGATACACAGACTGATTAAGATAAGCACATACAGACTCTTACACACGTAGATTGATAAGGGCAAAAATGAGCTTTCCTTCTCTGCAAAACACTAAGCCACTGCAAACTAATAAAAGTGGATAAATGTGTTAGAGGAGGAGGGACACATTCTCAATATTATTTTCATCTTATCCAGCTCTTTCCTTAGGATATTGATCTACGTAGTCGGAGGGAAATCTGGGGTGATGAAGGATGCGACCACAGATGAAACCTCCCTGAATGGAAGATATATTCAATTCAATTCAGTTTTATTTATATAGCGCCAATTCACAACACATGTTGTCTCAAGGCACTTCACAAAAGTCAGGTACATACATTACAATTAATCCTAATCATTGAACAGTGCAGTCAGATTCAGTTATTTATATATATGGGTGGATGTGTGCCTGTATTGCTCCCTAATTCAGTCAGTCAATGAATATTCACCGCATGCAGGAGGTGTTGTACCTTTGAAAGTGTCCTCTGCAGAAAAACAACGTAACTTAGCCAAATGGTGATTGGACATTAAACACCTTGTTGCCAAATGCCTTTACTTAACCTAGTGAATGATGTGGGATATCTGGCAGGAGCATGGGTGGATGCAGCATGAGGTAATTACAGAGTTTGAAAACCTCTGAGGGAAGAGGTCAAGGTGGATAGAAGGTGTGGTGAAATGAAGCAAGTGACTTTGACACAGCAAAGTAAGGTTTGAAGCCTGTGTCTTAAGTTAATTTATTGCAACAGTGACCACATGCCAACCTTGACCTTAAATGTCTACCGTTTCTGCACTTCACAGTAGAAATCAAATATTTATATATACAGGCTAAAAAGACATACAACCTTTTTTTCTCACTGACAGAATTGCTGTAACCACACACCTCTTCAACTCTGTCCACAAATTTGGCAGTACATGCTTGGGGTCTTTGTTTATTCAGAAGACCATTTTTGAGCCAAAGCTTTAACTTCCTGGTTGATGTCTTGAGATGTTAATTCACTATTTACACATAATGTTCTTTCCTCATAAATCCATATATTTTGTGAGAGCACCAGTCCCTCCTGTAGCAAAACACCCATAAATGATGCTGCCGCCCCCATGTTTCACTGTTGGGATTGTATTCTCAGGCTTCCAAACTTTCCCCATTTGCCTTTATGTGGTCACCAGGTAAAGATGGTCATTACTGGCACATTATGGGAATGCTTGTATAATTATTTGAACATATAAATGTGGCACCATCAGGCATCTGGAAATTGTATGCAAGGATGACCCTGATATCTTGACTGAATTTTTAAAACAAGAAAGCAGTGTGTTTTGAGTTTGGAGGAAAATACATCCACAGGTGTCCCTTCCTTCAATTCAAATGTTATGAATTAACCTAACGGTAGCTTACAAAGCCACATCATCATCTGGGATTTTCCAAACTGTTATAAGCCATAGTTATTTTAGTGTGCGAAAATGCCAGAATTTGAAAAAAAAAGTAATACAAAATTCTTATGGAAATAGAAACATTTTTTGGTAATCCTAACTGATTAAAAACAAGAAAAGTTTAGTGTGCACAATTTAGTAAGTAACACTAATTAAAACAAAGAAAATGTTCCTTTTCCTTTCACAAACAGCTCAGTGAATAAATTGCTGTCTGGCAGATATATGCTTCTTAATCTGTGCTTTCTAACATTGCCCGTTTACTAATTGGCAGTGGTCAGATTTGTCAGTGTGGAGTTTTAGACTTTTTGTGAAAAAGACTGATTTTAAAAAGGAAGAATTGTTCTTGCATGACCCTTTCCAAAGCATTTCAGAGTCGAACTGAAGACCAGACATGCTAGTTTGACAGAAATGATAAGTTCCTTTTTTTTACTGATCTTTATGACCATCAGATCCAGTTAAGCCCCTCTTTTTTCTTGATCCAAGTCCTTATTTAAGTTTTTTGAACAATAACATGAAGAGAAGCAGGGTTTTTCTTGAAACGAGTATCCCCTCTGGTATTTTTATAGCTGCAATTAAAACCTTCTCACAATTCCTTCCTTTACAACTGCACCACATGTGATAAGACATCATTATAGCTACTTTTAAAAGATCAATATTTCTTTGAAATGATTTGTTAGTCCGTCCCAATCCAGATTTGGCCATTATAGTCTGGGTTTGCTGCTGTGTTTTGGATCCTTGTTCTGTTGATTACCCAAGCTTTACTGTCATATTACTTACATATTATTTTACACATATTACTGTAGAATACATCCACATAGAGGAGTTGATAATTAACTGGATGACTGCAAGGTGTGACTGCAAAGCATGCCCAGATCATCACCTCTCCTTCACCATGCTTAACAGTTGGTATGAGGTTTTTGTGCAGAAATGCCCTATTTGGTTTTGCTCAAACATTGAGTTGTTTATTGTGGCCAAACATCTCTACCTTGGTCTTATCTGGTCTCTAAAGCACATTGTTTCAGACGTTGTGTGGTTCGCTCAGATGCAACTTTACAAACCTAAGTCCTTTTACAGAGGCAGTGCGTTCTTCTGGCAACTCCTTTAAACAAACTGTTTTTTCAGTCTTTTTCTGACTGCACTGTCAAAAGTTTTACCATTTAACATGCTAACTGAGGCCTGTAGTGTCTGAGATTGTTTTCTTGGGTTTTTTTGCCCTTTGCCCGAGCCTTGCACAGTTTGACCTTGGGGTGAATTTGCTGGACAGTCCACTCCTAGGAAGATTTGCAGCTGTCTTAAATGCTTTCGACTTGTGAAATTCCCTTTTCACTGCAGATGATGAATGATGAACTTTGAATAGATTGGAAACAGCCTTGATGGACAGTAATGTTGCTATCGTCAAACTCTTACTTTGACTGTTGACCATAACACAACTTTCTGCAACTTTCTGAAGATAAACTACACATTTTTGGGTCTTTTGCAGATTTATTGAAGATTTTCATCATTTATACAAGTAAATGTATCTCAGATTAATTCACACATAAATTCACATGTAGGTAAATGAGAGGTGTTGAATATTGAGCTCTACAATAATTGCTTTGGGGTATAAGATTAAAACTTGGTAAAATCATAATAAGACATGCTAATGGAAATCTGAATTAGAAAATATGGCTTCACTTTAATTAAGCTCTGCTGTCCAAAATAAAAGCCTTGGCCATGTTTTGACAGAAGAAGGTTATTAACTATTCAAGCTAATGATCAGCCTTAAAGATATGTTTTTTGTATTTCATTATGTTTAAACCTGCATAAAAAGCAATTTCAGATACACCAAAATACATGGCACTATAAGAAATAATGTGACAGCAACATCAGAGTTCAATAAAAAGAAACCTAAGTAAACAAAATAACAATGTCTTGAAAAGCTACATTTAAACCCTAAATGCAGTGAGTCCTTTGATTAAAACCATTATTTCACAATTATATCAGTATAAGGATATACTTTTACATAAAATGTAATGACTGAATGCACAGTCTCTTACTAACAAATCTATTTTTATTCATGATCACATGCTGGACCAAACGTTGGACATGATGTGCCTAACTGAAATCTGGCACCGGCCTGATGTATTTGTTGCTTTATTTGAGGCATGTCCTGGTGGTTACAACAACCTCCAGGAGGCCCTCAGCACCAGTCATGGTGGTGGTTTGGCTGTAATCTACCATAAAGACTTGGATTTATCCCCACTCTCTATGCTTCTACCTGGACCTCTTTTGAATGCCTGGCATTCAAAGGTAATCCTTCTATCCATATCACTCTTCTCCCCATCTACTGACCACCAAAATCAAACTCAGGGTTTATTCCAGACTTATCCAATCTTCTATCCACACTCTGCCCCACATCTTCTAACGTCATGATACTTGGGGATCGGAACATTCATGTTAACTCTCCCTCATGTCATTTCGCAGAAGAATTTCTCAACTTACTTGATTGATGTTTCCACTTACCCTGGTCCAGGGTGTGACCTCGAATGTCATCACTGACTCTGCCAGCATTAACAACCTTGTAGTGTATGACCTGGCTGTGTCCGACCATATAGTTGTCTCCATGGAGCTGCTGTTTTTCCAATATTATCCAAAGCTGCCCTGGAAACTCTAAGCAGCTTTTTTCCATAGTTCATCGTCTTCTCAGACCTTGTATCTCATCAAGCCTAGACTCAACAGATGACCCCTGCGATACGTTTCTGGACTTCTTTTGCACAAGAATCAACACAATCCGCTCTGCTCTGAGCTTCTCATCCAATCCAATCCACCCCAACAGACTGCTGACCTAACCTCTAAAACTCTCCAGCCTCACTATTCCTTCCTCCCTGTCTCCTAGTAGGAGATTCTCAACATTTTGAAGAGGCTGAAACCACAACATGTGCTATCGACAACCTTCCCTTTTTCTCTACTCAAGACAAGCATATCTGCTATTGCTTTTCTTATCGCCATGATCATTAATCAGTCCCTCTGTGCTGGCTCTCTTCCATCCACACTGAAAACTGCTATAATAAAGCCACTGCTTAAAAAAACAATCCTCAGTCCAAAGATTTTGACCAACTACCGACCCATAATTAACCTCCCCATTCTTTCGAAGGTTCTGGAAAAAGTTGTAGCTGCACAACCACATGACAACCTCAAAACAACCTCAAAACCAATCAACTTGAAAAGTATCAATCTGGGTTCCAGTCGGCGTACAGCACTGAAACAGCACTGTTCAAAGTCGCCATTGACCACAGCATCCTAATAAACCAGCTCCGTCACATTACTGGACAATGTCACAATGTTCTGACTGGTTTGTATCCTCATCAGCCAAACAGAATACATCTCCATTGATAAATCCAAATCCAGGACTCAGACTGTCAGATGCAGAGTTCCTTAAGGATCTATCCTTGGTCCCTTTTCACCATCTACATGCTTCCCCTTCCTGTTTACACTTTGGTGCTACAACCCATCATGACAGTCTCTGCCTGCATCCAGGACAAGATCTGCCTCCATACCTACAGTATCAGTTTGTCCAGGAAGATCCCCCCAGTTACTTTGAAGAACTGCTCACTCCACATACCACAGCACATTCCAACTCCACAACTCCAAATCCCTAGAACCAAACTAACTTCTATGGGAGACCGGGCTTTCTGCACAGCCCCATCTCGCCTGTGGAATGCATTCCCAGAACACCTCAGGGCACCACAGATTGTAGAGTCCTTAAGAAATGGGCTAAAAACCCTGCTGTTCAAGAGATTTATAAACTAATTTTATTTTAATCATGTCTAATTTCCTTATTTTTATTTCATTTAACTTTTTTTCTACACTAACCGTAACCCAGGGATTGATTAAAGTTTAACAGGTTGACTGTGGTTACAATGTGACTTTGAACAAATGTTTTGTTATATTCAGTTAAATTCATCACTCTAAGGGTTAAGGTGAGTTTGTGTGTGTGACACACTAAACACAAATGAACCAGCTGACTACTAATCTACAGTTATTTAAAATATATATTTTAAAATATATATTTTAAATATTTCACAAAATGTTGTAAGACATTTGTTTTACAGCAAATCCTTTGACAGACACAACATGGTCATTCTTTGCCAAAGTCAACAAGATCTATTTGTTTACATTCTGATAAATTATTATTTTGCTCCTTTTAGTTGAGGTGAGTAAGTAGTAGTTGATCCGTAAAATGCCAGAATGTAATTCTTGTGAGTGGACTGCTAAACATAGACCTGATCTAAATTTAAGACTTGCCGACACAACCTTTCATCCCTTATTTTTCTCATATTTATTCTTTGCTTTGTTTCCTTAGGGGAGTCTCTGGTTTCTTCTGTCCTTTCTTTGTCATTTTGGATCTGTGTCTATGTCTGGATTATTTTAATTTATGTGCTGTTCTCTGGTTTACTGTCTTGTATTTGTTCTGTTAAGCTCAACTTTCTGCCTAAACAATCAGTATTTTGCCACCACCAATTACTTATCCAGTCTCTGTATAACACTATAGTTTGCTTTAAGCCTCAGTTTGTCTCCTGCTGTCTCTTTGTTTTCTGGCAGACAGTTGCAGATTGCTAGCTGGACGGACCATGTGGGTGTTTGACATGTCACTCAATGCTGAGGGCCATGAACAATGTCTGTGTGTAACAGCATAATTCAATAAATTATTTGCCTTCTTGCATGAGTACACAGATGCCCATGCTCCGGTTCCAGCACCCTTGGCTTCCTGCTGCAGCTTTGTCCATCAGTGTCCGGCCACCTAATTGAAGAGACAACTATTAAATTGTACAAACAGACAAACAAGCCACTGTGTCTATGCCTTACTCAACCGACAGGGCCAACAAAAAGATAGATATGCAGATAAAGAGGTTACAGATGTCTAATACTTGTATGCTACTATCATATTTGTGCAGCTCAGATTAACAGTGAAGCAGTCAAAGCAAATGATTGACAAGGGTCTGTTTTTCATCCAGATTATATAACTGATTTATTTTATTCCATCTAATGAAGACCACATAATGCACTCTCAGTCATACTCCCCATCCCCCTCCCTCTGTTGTTTAGCCTGGTTTGCATGTGTGTTGTACAATTGGCTCTTGGGGAACAGAGCCATCCTAATCACCTCTGATGGGAAGCTTGTTTATACCTGCAGCTGTGATTACAGCAACGGCTAAACAGCTCAGCTCATTAGAAGATGCCAAGTAGAAAATACAGAAAAATGAATGTAGGATTTTGTCAAAATGTATTTGTGCTCTGCTGTGAACAAATTACTTTATGCAAAAAGCCAGGATTGTGGAATGGGGGGAAATCGGGAAACATTCTGAAAGAGATAAACATCTGGATTCTCTTTGCAAATAATAATAAACTTTAAGTATTCCTTTTGCATCATCTCTTTCTGCAAAATCAAGGGCCAAAAGTGCCAAACATATGTATAACTGTAACTTGTACATACATTACTGGTCAAAAGTTTTAGAACACCTTTCTCACTTAATGGGTCTATTTGTTTTCATGAAAACCATTAAATGAGAAAGGCATTCTAAAACTTTTGACCGGTAATGTATGTGATACATTTATGTTGTACATATGTATCTGAAAGTTGTTCTTGATTTATCAATAATCATTTTAATGTTTTCCAGATTTCTGAAATAATTACATGTGAAAAATATTTCTCATTTTGTGTTAATTATAACTTAAGATATTATTATTGAAGTATTTACTTTACCTAAATATTTTATAGCCTTGTGTGGCAACATATCATGAAATGATATCAGGAGTTTCATTTGTCAGCATTTACCATCAAAGTCAGAGCTAAGTCAGGGCTAAGAAAGGTATTGACAAGATGAGTTGAGATGCATGTTAACCAGTCAAATATAAGCTTTTGACAAGCCACTGCAACAGTTTTTTATTTGCATTTAAATTTTAATGCATAACTTTTGAATTAAAGGATTTAATTGTGTATAATGGATTTTATGTTTTTTCATAAATTCCTTATTTATTGAAATTTAGCACATTTGACCCTCAAAACTGCAAGTCTAGAGTCAGAAGTGAATTATTTTTAAAATGGTCTTTTTCCTGCAATTGTGATTTAACAGTTTTAGCATATATATCAGCAACAACAGAAAACCATAAAAAAGCTTAAGAGGATGACAAGTTTCTGTTGAAAAAGCAGCTATTTTATTTTCATTTGCCCATTTCCCCCAGTGGTCACGCTTCAGAAAGAAGAATTGTTGATCCACTTTCGTTTTTTCTTCTTACTGTGTAAGCAGAGTCAGTTTAGAGCAATATTAGTGTGTGCTTTCAAATAACAGCGTTATAAGAATAGCTTGGAGCAGTGTTCTGCTGTGCTCCCTATCCCTCACACAAAGTCAGTTCTGCTCTTTTTTTCTTTTACTCTGCTGCAGGGGTGCATCAGCTTTGACCTTTTTCTATTCCTTTGTGTCTTACTAGAAGGTTGACAATGCACAGGGAAGGTGCTGCAGTCCCACCTTGAATGGACCGTGGACAAAGAGATAATGTGATAATCTAGTGGTGTACTTTGCAGAAATGCCCTGCAATACCACACATTCTCATTCTCTTCCAAGGCTAAGAGAATCTGCTTTTTTTATTTTTGCATTTTATTTTTAGAAAATAAAAGCATTAATCTATACTTTACATTATTTTATAAAATTTGTTGCTAAATGTAATTTAGATGGTGGTGAAACTTCAGGTGTAATGTTTGATGTCTGAAGGTGCAGGGGATTTTTTTTCTAGATTTGTTTTCTTGGGAGGGACAGCAAATTAATCATTATATTCCCAACAATAATCTTGAGTCCTGTACCCAGAGCAATATGGATTATGTCCCTCTTTACTCTTCATCCAGGCTCTGGGACTTTGATTTCCAAATGAAGTGCAGAATTTACTTTCATCTGAAAACAGGACTTTGGACCATTGAGCAACAGTAAAGTTCATTTTCTCCTTAGCCCAGGTAAGATGCTTCTGACGTTGTCTCTATTTAAGGAGTGGCTGGACACGTGGAATGCGTCATTTATAGCCCTGTGTCTAGTATTCGTCTGTGTGTTGTGGCTTTTGATGCACCGACTCCATCCTCAGTCCACTCCTTGTGCAGTTCCTCAAATTCTTGAACAGATTTCGCTTGACAATCCTCTCAAGGCTGCAGTTCTCCCTGTTGCGCCTTTTCCTACCACACTTCTTTCTTCCACTCAATTTTCTATTAATATGCTTGGATACTGAACTGTGTGAACAACCAGCTTATTTGGCAATGACCTTTTGTGGCTTACCCACCTTGTGAAAGGTGTCAATGATTATCTTCTGAACATCTGTGAAGTCAGCAGTCTACAACATGATAGTGTAGCCTATATCCCAGAGTTAGAGACCGTTTAAAGACTCAGGAAACCTTTGCAGGTGTCTTGAGTTAATTAGCTGATTGGGTTGTGACACCATGAGTGTCCAATAAGGAAGTTTTTCACAGTATTCTTATTTTCTGAGACACTGAATTTTGGGTTTTCTTTACCTGTAAACCATAATCACCAAGATTACAAGAAACGAAGGCTTGGAATATATCACTCTATGTGTAATTATTCTATATAATATATGAGTTTCACTTTCTGAGATGAAAGCAAAAAATCTAGCATTTTTACGCAATATTGTATGTAATATTGATGTACCTGTATGTGCATCACACTTTTGGGATTTTTGTCTGTAAAAGCTCATGTTTTTAGTTCCTCACTAACAAAACAACTGAATTTCTGTTTGTGAGTCTAAATAATTCAAAAACCAACTCTCTTTTTCTTTTTTTCTGTCATGCTGTCTTTCTTGCATGCAGAGTCTGGTTTCAGGTCATCTGTTTTCATCTGCCCTCTGCATTTACACTCCTCTGCTCTCCTCCTCCAATCCATTTCTTCTCTCCAATGCATCGGGTCACTCTTAAAGCTCTTCAACGCTGCCTCTAATGGCTTAACCTCAGAGTGAATCTCTGTCAGTCTGGCTGTCTTGGGGTCGAGCAGTCTTTACTTACAGTTCCACCCAGCAGCGCTCCAATCAAAACACATACTGCATAGAATATATGTAGAGATTCATGCTGTACCTTGTAAAATAAGACAGTTTACTCAGACCTTGCACAACACAATGAAAAAGCATCCATAAAGCAACTTCACCCTGAGGAAAAGTAGTACTCTCTGTTCTGGCACATAGATTTACAAGGTAGGGAAAATCATGTAAAAATTCTTATTTCTAAGAAATCCATGTTTAAACACCTGCTAGGATGTTTTTTTTTGTTTGTTTTTTTTATCGAAGCTCACTGTAGCCTCTCATCAACTTGTCTCTGTCATTGATGACTATTTTTATTCTGCCCTCCACAGGGGAAGTCGTACGTGTTTGACCAGGTCTTCCCCACTAACACCACGCAGGAACAAGTCTACAATACCTGTGCCAAACAGATTATCAGAGGTGAGTAAATAAAATATTTCATCTTTACTCAGTAAGATGCAATACAAGTGCCTTGAATTAGCATATCCTCCACATTCTTGATTTATGTGTTGGCTTTGTCAGCCTGTACCTCTATCAGTGATGCATGCAGCAACAGCTTTTCCTTGCAGGCGGTAGGAAACCTATTTTCATGACATGATTTAGTCACACAGCCTGCATGTGTAGGATTAAAAAGAAAAATGAAACAGATTAAAATCATGCATGCTATATCTTTATACTAAAGCTAAAGATGCTACAGGTACCATTTGAATGGAATTGTAACATCATTTTTTTTTTTACATCTTCCAGCACAACACTGTTTAACCTTCAACAGTCATTGGGTTTATTTGTTTTCAGGCGGGATGCCCTTTTTTAATTAGGGTGGATGTGGCCTAACAAGTGATGAACCAGCTCTTTATCAACTAATTACCAGGCAGCATGGGACACCAAAGAGATTTAATTCAAACAGATCAAAAACTGCTTTGTAGATAGCAACATCTTTGAGAAAAAGAAAGCCACTATTCACCAGTTCCACCATTTTCTATATGTAAAAAAATTCAGATTATCCCATAATACAAATGATCAGAAATAGTGTCCAGAATGTAATTAAAAACAACGAAATCAGACCAACACAGCATTAATCTCAGATTGTATTCATAACAATTATGATTTAAAACCCAAGTACTGTCACTCTAACCTTTATGAAAATGTGTTTCTAGAAAAGCTTTAAATTGCGTTGCCAATTTTCGGAAAGGATTTCCAATAACAAAGATAAAAGCTTCAATTTTCAGCAGTAAAACTCTAACCGCTAATTCTGTCTCAGCAATTACTCTTTATGGCTTATGTAGAGTCAATTCAAATCTTATGAGAAAGTTTAGATGTAAATAAAATAAAAGATTAATGAATTTCGCTGACACAAATCTTCGTGTTTGCTTGCCGTTGGAGCAGACAATAGGCACACAGCAGCTGCACAGGACCACTTCTTTTAAACTTAAAGTTGGTTAATAGTACACAATACTGAGGAGTTAAGATTGCTTAACTCCTGTCGGTGCCTTATTTAATTCTTTTAATTAAGCTCATCCACTGTTTGCTATATTATAAAACACTATAATATTCAGCACTTGTAAAATGTGTTTGAATGTTAACATTTGCAAAAAACAAAAACAAAAAAAACCCCCTGAAAAAACCTACTGCATAAGTTAAAGTTAACAGAAAATGTGAGCCGTAGAGGAATTTAAACTAGGAGACTACTGACACAAATTGGTGGAAAATATTTAACCAGTAATCCATTTTCTAGTGTAGATTTCTACCGTGGTAATATAATTTAGCCCTGGTCCCTGCTGTGAATTTGAAAAATCAAGCCAAACGTTAAGAGCCTTTGCATGGTCCACACATGGTCTTCTGCTCCAAGAATACAGTATACGCCCCATTAATAGCTAATAAATCCTCCTGACTGTATTGTGAATGGGGAAAACTTCCTTTGGGAGGTTGTGGTAGTTCATTGCTGTGACGGCAGAATATTTGAGTCCTAACTGAGGCATAGTGAAGGATGGCGGTGGTAGTGGTTGCTTATCCATGACGTGTGGCCCAAGTGAAAATTAAATGCTCTAATTTCAAGGCTACAGCCCCTTCATGCCCATACGGGTTGGAAGCAATCTTACTTGCAGCTGCAACTACTAACAATTCACACTGTCCAGACCAAAAATTGCTGAGCAGATTCACTCCTTTTACACAAAGAAATTACTTTGTACTGTGCTTCCCAATAGAGTAGGGTTCCAAGCATGGGTATAACCTCCAAACGCCTCCAAATTGTGAACAGACTCCGCTGTGCTGGTTGTTTGGAAACTGAAGGAAGTTGGGAGATTTTCAAGCTACACTTTAAATGTAAATTCCACCTCCTCTCAAGCTGCTGATAAACTTGGAAATGTCTCTACATGCTCATCCGGGAGGAGTGAATGCTACAAGTCACTGACTGGATGCAATCTGCTGGGTCTCCTTCGATAGAAAAACTTTTTATCCAATTTGAATAAATAACAGAATCTGACTGCACTGTTCAATGATTAAGATTAATTGGAATGTATGTACCTGACTTTTGTGAAGTGCCTTGAGACGACATGTGTTGTGAATTGGCGCTATATAAATAAACTGAATTGAATTGAATTGAATTGAAATATTGAAGGGGCTTCTTTATTTTCATAAAAGCTAAAAATGATGCCGCTCAAGCCTCACCCATATTTATAGATAATTTATGCAAACTGTGACAAAACATAGTTGTTCAGCAGTGGTTGTAACATGGGATGGTAGGGGGACCTATTGGTGGAGTACTAAGTGAAGTAATGTCACACTTGCTTCACACAGAAATGAAGATTTCCAAAGTTGCTTTGTTCCAGCCACATCCCCATGGCTTATGGAGGTTGTATGGGCCATTGGGCTTTATTAATCCGATGTAAAAAAGGCCAAAGCATGAGCAAACTTGATATTTAATCTCACAGTGTTTTAATCCTGTGGAAAACCTTTTATCATTCTCAAATTAAAGACTTTCTTTTTAAGCAGTGTTAGGAAGGTTGAAGTTGCTACTCCAAGAAAAAATTATTGAATAAAGACCAAGAGGCTAACAGACATCATTTTGGAGAGACTAAAGGAATTTGATTTTCTGTTACTTTGAAAAATGAGAATAAACAAGTTACAATACAGTACAGTATAGTAATATCTTCATGTAGACAATATGTGTGTGCTGTAATCTTAGGATACAATTGTTCTTTGAGAAAACCAAAACCTTATCACATTTAACATTCAGATTTAAAGTTAGGTAATATTTTGTGTTCACTATAAACATTATATTTTCAAACATAAAATTAAATCCCAGGAAATACAACTCACATAAACTATTTTCACACTGCATATATCCAGGAGGCTTTCAGTCAAATGAAACAAATCTGCCCCCCCAAGCTAAAATCTTGTTTTTTTTCTCTTCTCATCTTTCTTTATTTGCTTTTTTTTTCCCTTGTTAGGATTTCATTTATTCTTTCGTTGCAAAGCATGAAACTACAGTGAACTATTGGTGCTTGGAGCATGGAAAAAGATTGATTTGGTGCACAAGATTACTCACAGAGCGAGGGATTACCATGTAGGCTGAGGAGAGATGAAATAAAAGGGGCAACATGGGCTGCAGTACAAGGTTTGGTAAGCATTTAGCAAAATGAGAGCGCGAGCTTTGACGGTTGTAAAGGGAAATAGGAAAGCAGGAAAGGTTTGTAAAGAACTGGCTCAGAGATACTTTTGTGGTTTTCCTGGTTGCATCTTTATACATTATAAAATACTTTATTGTACATTAGACTACATTAAATAGATTTCCACCCCTCCTTAGCAAGTAATGACAAAACAAAATAAAAAGCCTGTATGATTGGTAAGGTGCTATATATGTTCAGTCCATGTACCATTTAAGTCCATTTAAAATGCCCAAAGCACATGGTCATAGTAAATAAATGTACATACAGAGCACATACATATACACCATTCTCATATGCATGCAAACAATGAAATGGCAATGGGTAAGCCCTAAAAGGACATTGCTATAGAAGCTGGCTATTCGCAAAATGCGGTATTCAAGCATATTAAAGGAAAGTCACCTGGAAGGAAAAAGTGTTGTAGGAAAAGGTGCTCAAACAATAAGGATAGCCACATTCTTGAGAGGATTATTAAGCTATTTTATTGAGATGCATATGTATGTGTGCTTTATGGTTGGTTTATTACTACCACCACCCCACCACCCACACCACCTTGAATTCTCTTTTCCTCCCTGTTATCTGCAGCAGTGTGTGTCTTGTTTTACAACTCAGATCTCCCCTTGTCTTTATATCCTGTTGAAACCACTGAATCCTTTATTTGTTTTTCTTTTTTTGCTTGTTATGGTTTCACTCTGACCAGTGTGGAAGTGAAGGAAGACATGCTGCTGTGCTTTGAAAGTACTGCAGCAGAGGAACAGGGGAACATGGTCCTGCATACTTTCAGCTCAGAGCCTTTCTGATTTCTTTGTGGTCAGCTCACCTGGAGAAGCCAACTTTTCACGATCATATGTTTGTCATTATGTTTAGCTTTTACTGCTCTGGTTTATGGGCCTGTGTCACCAATATGATATTCAACAATGTGTTTTTTTTTTTATTACTTCAGTTGGTGATACGTTGTTGTGTTTTTTTGTTTTTTTCTGCCTGGCTCCATATGAATGGAGAGAATAGTGTTTCTGTAACTGCTTGCAACCTCATCGAGTCCCTCCTGGTGATGCTAAAAGCTTCAGGTAGTTGTTGTTTATTGTGTGCAGCCGCAGAGGCCATTCAGAATCCACTCAAGCTTAAATACCACAAGCTTCACGGTTTATATGAGGTGCAAAGGTCAAAGAGATTTGGCTTTCTCTGGGTACTACCTCTCTTTGTGTTTACATGATAGCTGGGCTGCATTTAGGAGCCAGTTTTTGGTTTTTTTGATTATGACCTATTATTTAGTTTTTCTCTCCTTGTAACGTATGTTTTCCTTCCTTTTCCTCATTTTAGATGTACTCGGTGGATACAATGGGACTATCTTTGCCTATGGGCAGACCTCCTCTGGAAAAACACACACCATGGAGGTGCAGTATTCCTAAATAATTCAGTAGAGAACCTTTCTGTTGTAGCACATACATGCACACAACCACACAAGCTTCTTTCTTTTTTTTCGGCCTTTTTCTATCATTTCCTCTGCCCGCCATCATGTTAGTATATCCATCTCTATCACAGCCATCATGCTTTATCTCTCAATCCCAGCCTTGTGTGGGAACCATCTTCTTTTGCAACTCTCCCTGGGAAACAGCCCTGGCCCCTGTCAAGTTGAAAAATTCTCTATTTTCTCCTTCTTTTACTATTCTCTCTGCCTAATTCCTCCCAGACTTATCTTTTATTCAACTGTTAATTCACACACACTTAAAGGGAGTCCTTCTGCCTCCTGCAGGGGAAGCTCCATGATCCCCAGGCTATGGGAATCATTCCCCGGATTGCCCAGGACATTTTTGAACATATATTTGCCATGGATGAGAACCTGGAGTTTCACATAAAGGTTTGTGTTGCTTTGCATGCATTTCTGTTCATGTGTGTGTGTATTGGTAATTTTGGTTTCAGGGTCTTCAGTATAATCCTAAAAAAACATAAATAAATTATTGTAAACAAGTTTCTGCATGTTTTTTTCTTTGCACTACAGTTTTATAGTGCAAGCCTTTGATGCGAAGAGGATAATGATAATGTCTCACTGCTGAAGGCTGGATTATTGCAACACTATATAGCTGTTGTAACAAGTATTTGTGCATTACCCAACTCTAAGTGCCTTGCAAACATATTCATACCCCTTTTAGTGTGTTATTGTGAAGAGGAATGAAAAGGATATATGTTTTTGGCAAATTGAAATCCGATGTATGACATGCATATCTTTTCGGCTCTGTTAATGTGATGCCCCTAAATAAAATCAAGTGTAACCTATTGCCTCCAGAGGTTATGTCCAGTATAAATCCAGGCCTGTGAGGTTTGTTGGTGCACATTACAGCATCATGACATGGTCACTACGCAGTCTGGAAAGGTTTTTGAAAAGTGTGGAATTTGCTTTTATGATTTTTCAGGTCTTGATGAGTATAAAAAAGAACACTGAGTGTCCAGAAATGTTTCAGTTTAATAACTTCATTTCCTATTCCATAATCTAAAAGATGAAGATCTGGATTCGTAAAATAAAATAGGGTTTCGTTCTACATTGATTTACTTTGTTAAAAGACTTTTTATTTGACTTGCTGCATCACAACTTGATTTTTTTTTGTCAAACTCACTGGCCAGTTTTGGTTTTGTAATTATTTACTGAGAATAGATAAATAAATGTACATTCATTTGAGAATCTAAAAAGTGCAATTTTCCAGATTTTTAGGGCTGCTGATAATTTCCTAATTTGTCTCATTTTGCTTTGGGAACAAAATAGAACCTAACCATGTAAATGTTTTGTGCTGAAATGTCCAGAATTCTAGAAAACTGTTGGAAAAATCCCAAAACTTTCATAGTAGAATAGAATTTTGAAATGTGTCATTAAGACCTATGAACACACCAGACGGTATTGACACAGGAGCATTTTTTATCTCCCCAAAACTGGTGGGGCACTATTTCTGTATACTATTTATAATTATATATAATATGAATAAAATAAACTGAAACTATTGTTTTAGGCATTTTTCTGTTTGACCACGCCTGATTTAGTGAGTGGGTCATCAGCAGAATCTTGTAGAGCTAACAGAATTTGAATATAGTGTAATGAAAGAGCTGGTCGTTATATGTTGGAGACAACATAAGACTTGAGGCTAGGGCAAAGGTTCATCTTCCACCAGCTTTAAAGACCGTAAACATAAAGCGGGAGCTACAAGGCAATAGTTTAAATCAAAGGTCTCCATGTGTTAGAATGGCTCAGTCAAAGTTCAGACCTAAATCCAAATAAGAAACCATAGCAATAAATGAAAATTGCTGTTTACAGATGTTCTCCACCCAGTATGACTAAGCTTGAGCTATTCTGCAAAGATGAATGGGCAGAAATGTCAGTCTAGGAGACCGAGTATAGATGCAGGGGGACTGACTATATATACAGTACATGTCCACTTTATAGATTTAATTAATGAAAAAACAAATTAAAAGCCATGCATCATTTTTCTTCCACTTCACAGTTGTGCACTACTTTATGTTGGCTATCGAATAAAATCACAATAAAATACATTGAAGTTTGTGGTTTTGACATTACAAAATGTGGAAAAGGTCAAGGGGTAGGAATATTTTTTGGAAGGCACTCTATGTTGCCCCTTTCATTTAGCATTTTGTACTACATTCTGAGTTTGTCTGCCAGAGAAAAATTCTATATTATATGTTTTTGGCTTTTTGCAGGTGTCCTATTTTGAGATCTACATGGAAAAGATCCGGGACCTCCTTGATGGTATGTTTTATGCTTTTGATAAAACAGTTCATCGTTGTGCAGAAGGGAAATTGAAACCTTAAAGTTTCTCTCTGAAGCATCAGTGAGCACATGCAATATTATCTTGACAGTAGACAAGAATGAATACATTTTCTTGTCTTTATTTGTGTTTTAAATTTGCCTTTATGTCTATGCTTGGTCTTTTTATGTCTAAAATGAGCTATTAGCTAAACTAAATTTCTGTTATCAAGCTCAATTTGGTAGTCACAGTAATAAAAATGATACAATTAATGAATTAGGAACAAGAAAATTAACAACCTTGTGCCATAATTTACATTTCAAGCTTATCTGCTTCAGCCAGTAATGGTGTGAAGTTTTTTTTTAACACATCACTGCAGCTTATATGGCCTTATTAATCTGAAATACAACCGGTGTAAAATGATGGACATCCCTGGATGGAGAGCCGTGGGAAGCATTCCTGTGATTACATCTTTAATAGACCCTAAGACAGTGGTCAAAACCTCCATCTGTATGTAAGAGAGTTTATATAGTCAGGAACATTTAAACTATGAGCAACAAGAGTCAACAACAAGCAAGATGAATAAAAAGAATGAACAAAACATCCTGAGTGGGAAAATGTTAGGCGAAAAGATACTGTAGCATTATAAAAGCTCACATACTTACATTCAGAAATCCTCCAAGGAAAAATGTCTACAATAATAACAGCATGACTTAAAAAATTACAAATGGAGAAATTTGAGTGTAAACCTTTGTATAAATGTTCACTGACTGTCACTAAACCTCTCAGTGACTCTAGCAGAAATAGATTCATTAAAATCTAAAAACATTTATAGACTGTCCCAAGTATTTTTGCACTGCTTAAATAGAAGTTGACTCACAAATATGAAGGGAAAATCATTAGTTCACATTAAATTTATGTGCAAAAATGGATAATAATTTGACATTGTCCTTTCTGCTTATTCTCCCCTTATGTCATCACAGTAACAAAAATCAACTTGTCAGTGCATGAAGACAAATACAGGGTTCCTTATGTGAAGGTAAGTCAGCTTCAGATATGATTCATCTTTGCAGCAAACTAGACTTTCTGACCTTGTTAATGTTGTGCTTTGGCGTTAAAGGTTTACTTCAGTTAATGATTTGCCTCAGGACTCAGAATTCAGTTCTGGGAAAGACGAAGCACTCTTGTAGCACATTATTTTTGCATTTCTAGAAACGTGTGGGACATGTTGTGCACAGTGATCAGGCTGAATTCTGTTCGTAATGCAATCCAATAATGCATTTCTCTCATTTCTATGCGTTACAACACTAAAAATGCATTGATCAGAATTTTGTAGGCCAATATTATTTCAGGTTTTTAAAAACAAATGCATCAAAGTACACGCTGTTGGTGGATGTGTTTAAAACCCGAAAATGGTAAGAAGAAAATCAGTTTTCCTTCTTATTTGATTAGAACTGATAAATGAAAACATGGTCAATTCCAATTTTTGGCTGAATTGTTGGTGCATTTCTATAAAATCCTGAAGAAATGTGTTCACAGAGATTGTACAGTACTTGTCTGTGCCTCTGGTTTATTACAGATCAACCAGAAGATGTGCAAATAAACATGTTATTTTTTGCTCCAACTACAGTGGCCTTTAAATGTGTACACTCCCATGTTAAAACTCCAGAGTTGAAACTTCTAAAACTGAGCCCATGATAAATCATTCCCAGACTTTGTCCGTCTTTAATTTGACATAACTCCTTTGCCATTCAACTTGCCTTCCGCAAAATAATAGTAAATGCAGAAATTGAATTAAAATGTGCCTTAATGTATTAGTTTAAGGGTATGCACGCTTATGAGGAACATCAACTTTCCAAGTCAGAGTTCTGACTCTGTTTTATTTAACAAATTGTTTTTGGATAATTTGCCTCAGAAATTTTCTCTTTTTTTTCATTAAATCAGTTTATATTGTTCAAATCTGTACTATTTACCAGAGGTTTTTGTATTGTGGGTGTTATTCTGCATTAGCATCCAGAGGTTGCATCTAATTTGGTTGATTTTTAGCAACACGGTAATGCGTTGGAAAATATATTGTATTTCTTTTACTGATGAGAAAACTGACTCTAATGTTTGGGAGGTAAAAGCTGTAATAATTGATGTTTTGGCTTTGCCTGAACATTTGACAGAAACAGAGCTACTGTTTGCATTATTTTCAGTGACTCAGTTAAGCATCATTTGGCTGCCTCATTACAGCATCGAACAGGATGAAGAGCGTCATCAATTTTCTCATGTATACTCACTAACTGTTTGGTTGGCTTCAGTCTATCTTCAAGAAAATAATTAATCAGTACATTTCCCACTCTTGCAACAGGAGTTTCAGGAAGCAATGCTGATGAAAAGCGTTTAATCCCATCTGTGGGGTTATTCAAGTCTTTCTGCCTTTTGTGTTTATTTGTAGGTATAACTAAAAATAGGTTGTGCACATGGCAGGATTGATGGCACATAGAATGATTTATGTATATACGTACCTTCATCTATGCATACACTTTTTGAACATGTCTTTGTTACAGAATAGAGTGTATTAATATAATCTACTAATGCAATACATTCAGGGCTGCACAGAGCGGTTTGTCACCAGTCCTGAGGAAGTGATGGACGTGATAGATGAGGGGAAGGCCAACCGTCACGTTGCTGTCACCAGTGAGTCACTGCGTTGATCTTCCTGATGGTCCGACGCTCATGCTGTCACACATTTCATGTTAGAATTTTTTTCTGTGGATGAATGATTTTTGAAGTGCAGAGTGGGGAGTAATCAACTTCATTCTGTCTTTGGAAAAATAAGTGAAATTAAGAAAAAATTTGAATAAAGCTACCCTGTTTGACCCAGTATCTTCTTCATTCTAGACATGAATGAGCATAGTTCTCGCAGTCACAGCATCTTCCTGATAAACATCAAACAAGAAAACGTAGAGACGGAGCAGAAGCTTTGCGGGAAGCTGTACCTGGTTGACCTTGCTGGGAGTGAGAAGGTAGGAAATAAGTGGGTATTTTCTTTGAAAACATTAAGTTAATGTTAAAATATTAACATTAAGAGGGATTCTTTTTAGAGGTTATCACCAGTAAATATCTTACTTACTCTGTTAGAATCTTCAATTAAATTGTTTTAGGATTAACAGGTAGTCAGAGATTAGCCAAGACCAAAGCACATTTCTGCTCCTGTAAAACAACTCCTGTCTTAAAAATATTACAAAGTCAATTCAAATGCTGTTTTATGAACTTTGACACCACTGTCACATTTGTACTAGAAGGTTATTGACCTAGAAAGTCATTACTCATTTACAATAAAGTCAAAGCTTGTTTGCTGTCTTTAATAGTGACCTTTGAAAATGTGTTCTCAAACCAGATGAGAGCATTTAGTCAAAGGGACAATCTGATAGAAAGGTAAGGTACAACACAGATGTCTGCTTTTAACATTGCTACATTTTGATCATGTTAGCAGAAAAACTATGTTTCATCAAATGGTATATACAAAGAGCTGAGGGAATTTAAGAGAATCTTTGGACCCTGAGGAAAGTTCACAGGGGTTCCCTGCAACCAGCGTCCCTTACAGGGTAACATAGAAGCACATGCAAACACTCAGTCCTAAAGGCAATTTAGATAGACCAATTAACCTAACACACACATTGTTGGACTATGGGACAAAGCAGCAGTACCCAGAGAAAACCCATGCCTGCACAGAAAGAACATGCTCCAAGCAGAAAGATCTCTGTGCTGGGATTCCAACCAAGGACTTTCTTGCTGGAAGGCACTGTAGGTGCAGTGAAAGCAGTGTCAGCAGCACTTAAAGAGATCATCCATTATTCAAAAAGGGGTGGATGCACTTGAGATAGATGCACTGGAGGTTGATGATGAGATGATATGACAAACAAAGAAACATGGCATGTCACGATCACAGGGTATAAAACATGCAGTATAATCAATCAAAACCGTGAATTACAGCAGCCATTGCCTGTATTTGTGTAGGGTACTACATCATCTCCTGATGCTAGTGCGAGAAACTTTAATAATGATCCTAAGAAAAGATAATCATGTTATATTATGTTGTTATGACATGTTAACAGTGTCATCTTAAAAGGCTTTGTTGCTATCATGTTACATTTCTAAAATGCAATACTTTTGAATGTTCTTTGGTATATCTTTCACTATTCTACCATTTGTGCTTATCTTCTACTTCGTTAGTTACAATTTACATTTTTGTTTTCCTTTTAGCAGGGGTTTTATGATCATGGTTCCAAGAAAAAAGATTAAACTATGTGTTGATGCCTTCATTGAGTTTTCATGAATAAATTTGCAGCATAATACACCACATGAATTAATAAACAGTTTTCAGAAGTATAAAACCTATTTGACACATGGCTAGAGAGTAAAATATATCCCGACTTTCACACAAAAACTTCCATCCATGCACATTTGTAGCACATTATCCAGAATTCTTGCATATAAATCATTTAACTTAACATTCTAAGCCTGAAGATTAAGCTTTGCTGAACACCGTTATGATTTGATAACTAAATAAAAACCCACTTTGAAGTTAGCTGTTTTTAGTTTTATCCGGACTGATACCTTCTCTTCTTTTTAAAAGAGCTTGCTTGTTTTGAGCAAGAGGTGGAAGCTTTTTATGGAGCTTCACAACTGCGACCACTGTCTTTGCAAACCTTCCATATTGTCAGTGCCCTGTTGTGATTCAAATTTTATTGGCCATCAGCGGCCCCCTTCTAGACTGCATTTGCCTGCAGGCAGGCAATGTCTCAGGTCAAGCGAGTTAGCAACTTAGGTAAGATGATGACTGCTAATAAGCTCTGAACAGAACAAAAAGATGACCTATTTCTTTAATATTGGACTTTGTTGGCCAATAACCTCACAATATATGATGTTTGTAGGCTAAAAACAATGGAATTAGATGCTTTTTCAGGTAAAAAAAAATCATACAATCAGTGGGTTGATGCTCAAGATGTTACCCTAGAAGCATTTTATAAATATCATTTAATATTGCACTGGATTTTTGTTTGTCTATATTTCAGGAAACAAAGCATAGACAGTGACTGAAGACTGGAAGTTAGCTTAGTGTGGCATTTGATTCAAAATAGGGGTTGCATTTGTTCATTATATTTTTTGTAACTTCACATTAAACATGCTAAGTAGTTAGAGAGATAGAAATGTACCTGCATACACTATAGTGCCAAAAGTATTTGTCTGTCTACTTTTACATGTACATTTAATTAGAAGACATTCTATTCTTAATCTATAAGGTCCAATTTGTTGATGGACTCACTTTTGCCAGCAAAAGCAACTTTAATTATTCTGTAAACATTCTCCACAAGGTTTAGGAGTGTGTTCATAGTTAGATGAAGAAGCCAGAAATGCAGCCTCAGCTCTAATTCATCCCAAACCCAAAAATGTTCAAGAAGGTCGATGTGCAGGGCAGTCAAGTTTCTCATCACCAAACTTTATACACTTGCAGACATGGATGTGATTGTAACACCAGAATTCATTGATTTGGTGGTGTGACCTAATACTAGTAATATAGTACACACACACACACACACACACCCAAACAACATTTAAAGACACTGCTAAATCGGACTCTTAGCTTGTGGATATAGTCTTAAGTTTATGGGACTGATGTAAAACATGGAGCAGTGGGTACTAAGAGCAGCAAAGAGCTATATGGTCCTGGTGGATGCTGATGGCTGTTTTGTAGCTTTTAAGTGATGATGTTGCATCTGTTTGTTGTCTCCGACAACCCTGGGGGCCAATGAAGAAATGGTTCTGCTCTACCAATGTATGGCGTTTCAGGACAAAAAGTAAGATGGTAAACACTCTACAGATTTTTCCTGTAATTAAGCTTCTTTTTATCTGGCTCTAATTGGATCCCATGACAATTAGGATACTGTAGACCATGCATTAAGATTGAATGTGTTGGATAAATCAGAAAAATCTGACGACTGCATCTTACATTTTCACTTCTTAACAGTTTACACCATACTAATTTATTTACTTGGTTGTTAAATTCATTTTGATCTTAGGAAAGTAGTCCCAAACATGAAAAATAAAGTTGCCCAAGTTATTTTGCAGTCATTTAGTTTTTTTGAGTCTACAAAATGTTGGCAACCTGTCCAGGGTGTACCCTGCCTCTCACCCGTAGACTGCTGGAGAGAGGCACCAGCTCCACCCTGACCCACTATGGAAAAAGCGGTATAGAAGATGAATGATGAAAATGTTTTACTTAAAATATGGATTATTTGGTCACAGGCAAATAATTTGGTCTTCTAATAGGCATTTAGTAATGGAGCTATATTGAATCCCACTCTGCCTATTTAACAAATGTTTGTTCATGTACAGCTGAGTCCCTTCATGGTGTAGCGGGGTAGGTATTGAACGGTTCATCAAAAAACTAGTCAACATATAAATTGATTAGCAAAAAAATTGTTACTTGTAGTCCTGATTTGTATTAAGCCATCTTTGCTTTAATAACCCCAAATAAAAACAAATAACCTGTCTTTACAAGTCACCTAACTGGTAAATAGAGTTCACCTGTGTGTGACTTAATGTCAGTACAAATAAACCTGTTCCCTGAAGACCTGTGTGATGATTTATTTAACAAAATCACAATAAAATAAAGTGAATTTGTGCTTATAGTGGGGAAAAATGTGAAAATGTTCAAAAGGTATGGGGTCTTTTAAATGCACTATAAGTGTGACCATCCATCAAGAAAATACAGTAAATATAAAAACTAAAAGTATAATATAATGAAGCACTACATAAAAGCGGGATGGACTTTTATAGATATCTCTGGTTCCTCTCAGATTCTCTTCTCTTCAGCTGCTTAAATACTGAATAAAATCAGAAACAGGATTTAATTATAAATCAAAAATTTCTAAAAGGCAACTTAGGTAATGTATTATTTTACAAACTAAAAAATGCAATATAAAAATCAAAATAAAAAGTCACATTAAGACATTTAAGTGATAATTATGTGTGATCTTATTTTCATCTTAAACACTAATAAAGCTGACATTTTCTTGTCAATAAAGTATGCATCAATTTTTCTCTGTTAACAGCTTTGCAATAAAAATTAGAAATAGATGTCATTTGCCTGGATTAAACAGTTAATGAACTAATTTCTGCCATGTTTGTGTATTTGTGTCAGGTCAGTAAGACAGGTGCAGAGGGAGCCGTGCTGGATGAGGCCAAGAACATCAACAAGTCTCTGTCGGCTCTGGGGAACGTCATTTCTGCTTTGGCTGAAGGAACGGTACGGTGAAAAATGAAATGCTCTGCACCCCCTTTAGTCCATCAGCAGCTGCTTCAGGCTTGACCTGTTAATTATTTGTTTTAAACAGATAACTCATGCTTGTCATTAGAAGAAAATGTATCCTGGCTGCAATGAATTCGTCTGAAGTATTAGATCAGAACTGCATTAACACCTCAAATATGAGAGTTGGTTTAATATAAATGAATCGGATTGTGATGTGAATGTATACAATGTCATATAACGAATGGTAAACTTACCAATGTTGGAGAAAAATGTACGTTCTTATAAGTGATTTGCTTCGTTGGCAAAATTGATTGGAGAATGACTGTCTCATCCTGTATCTATAAATGTCATGTTGCCTTTTGATATGAGGTCTCAAATCAAGTTATGTAAATATATGTTTTGAATTCTCTGGTCAGGGGGAAATTGCAGTAGAAATAAGAACAAATGGCTTAGATGGTCTTTACAAACACCAGATATAACCGTTTACCCACAACAACTGCTTTTTGCCTAAAAATATCCCTAACATACGTTTTTTTCAGTTATCCACAAAAACATTTGATCTAAAGCTGATGGTGTCTGAATCTTTAGCTTATGAATATTATTATGACCCTGAGGTGTTATGCTTGAACAAAGTATTGTCAGAATGCCTGTAAATACGTATAGAAATGCTTCTGAAGTGCTAATTTAGAAATTCAGAAAGTTTTAAATTAATTCCTGGTTAGTTAAATTAAATAGACTATGGAACAGCTTTAGCCTGGAGATGGTGTTTCACCTATAATGATTGACTGTTTACATTCTTTCTCTGTAGTTTAAAGAATGTGGTGGACAAATAAATACTAGAGGAAGTTTTTCTCACTGGCTGTCCAACCAATAAGGCATGACCACACATTTTCCAAAGTCTGCTTCTGGTTGGCTGATCAGACCCTTGTGACAACTCCTTCCCTGGAATCTGCCAGCTTTCAGTCTAGCTGAGTGCAGAACCGAGGCCTGATCACCATTTTTAAATTTTGTTTGGACAAATAATTTAGTTTGCATCTTATACAGCCATCACCTCCTTGTCACACCATAACCTTCTGGTTTTTCCCAGTTGGCCAAGCTGGGAAACTGGACAGTAAGAATAATTGGTTCAGAAACCAAGTTAGATGTGACACAAAAAGACCAATACCATAATAAAGACGTTTTCTGATCCTGTAAAGATTGATCTGTCTTAGTGGTTTGGAAAAAAAATAATCTTTGAGAACGTTTCTTCTGTGTTATAAAATAATTTCCTTTCTTTAGACTTTAGAGAAGGCAGAAGTTAAACCTTTGATGAGCTTAGACAACATTTTAACATTTATTCCTTTTCAGAAGACTTTTTATTTTTCCCTGTAGTAGTCTGCAGAATTAGCATTAGCATCTTTGTGCTATCTTGTTAGTTTAGTGTTTCTTTTACTTTATTAAATCAGGAAATAGACCGTAGCATGTTAAATAATATATCTTTAATTATAATAATGCGTGATAAAAAACGTTCTGTGGGGTAGGTAACGAAGCCTTCACACAGAAGTTTGATGGATTGTTAGAGTGATTATGATACAGAATATCTATGTACACTTATGTAGCTTGATTTACCACTACACTCATTTGAGTCTCCTAAACTGATATGCCTGCACAAAACTGCTGAAAAATCTGAGTCGTGGTTCCTGTTTCTTGTGAATGTTGCAGCGACACGTTCGCCGGCCTTCTATTCCCCTTATCATGAATTCAGTACTCTACTACAGCTGCTAATATAATCCATTTCACCCACTCTGTGGTCCTTCCAAGCCCCCTAGTTATAGTTAGAACCCTGATGCTCTGTTATTGTAAGACTCAGAAAACTCCTCAGAAACCAAATGGAAAAAGGCTGACAGACTGTAAATTTTAAACCAATCTGTTAGAAATATGTGAGCATTCATTTCCTATTAACTGTGCAAGGACACAGTCTTTAAGAGTGCATTCAGGAGGTTAAACTGGTGCTCCTCTGAATAATGCAGCTGCAAGAGAGCTTTCTTCTCTGTCTTTCTTCTCCCCCATGTGAAAAACAGATATTTCAAAGAAAGGGCTGTTTTTATCCTCCTCTGTCTGTTTTGATGTCTTTCTCACAATCTAGAATTCCTTTTCTTCTCTCCTCCTTTTGACTCTTTGCAGAAATCCCACGTGCCGTATCGTGACAGCAAAATGACTCGCATTCTGCAGGACTCGCTGGGTGGGAACTGCCGCACCACCATGTTTATCTGTTGCTCTCCTTCCAGCTACAATGATGCAGAGACTAAATCCACGCTGATGTTTGGCCAACGGTAACATGCATCTCTGTGCTCGGTAGCGCTGAGCTGCTGCACTGATGTGCAAAACAAAACACATCCCTGTCACCTTGTGATGCTTCACAAATCACTGAACTGGGCTATTCCAACTTTTTTCTTGGCCCTCACTAAAATATATATATACACCACCACATTTATTTGGATACATTTTCCTTAGTAAGTTGCAGAAAAACACCACACTTTTTGTTGCCACCTTTTGTATAATTCTTACTGGCTAAATCTCTATTTTCATCAGCTGCAATAATGAAGTTTGTTGAAATTGGCTTGTTTCCTGACATGCACCCTGCTTTTAAAAATAGTCCACCAATTTTCAATAGTAGTTTCTATGTGTGTTTGGGATCATTGTCCTGTTGAAACAAACACGGTGGTCCACATTTCACCCATCTAAGGAGCAGCTGACCTTACATGAAGTTGAAGAATTTAGAGAGAGTCCTGTTTTTAATCCTTCCAATGCACTAATGTCACAGACATTCAGCATGACAGTTTAGGTTAGATGGTTGAAACTTGGACACAGCTGGAGATTTGAACAGGACAATGATCCCAGACACAAGATCAAAACTAACTTTGGAAAAGATAAAGCTGACTGTCTAAGCAAAATTCTAGAATGCTTAACCCAAAGCCCTAATCTTAACCTTGTTGAAAATTCCCGAACTGTGCCTAAAAAACAGGTTCATGGCAGAAGCAATTTAAACAATTTCTACCAATTCTACCAAAAAAAGCAGGCAGATTTAGATTTAATAATCTTTTAGTTCAACCAATTAGTTTGTTTCTGAAAGGGAATGAGACAGGCTTCTCTTAAAATGTAATAAAACAACGTAAAAGAAGTATCACTAAAAAAGATTTGTTTTTATTTACATTTTAATAAAAAAGGCATGTTGAAAATTATTTATACCCTTCTTAATAATCAGTGGATGTCATAAAGTATGTGTTTGGAGTGGGACCCAAGCACAGACAGAAACTTGAGATGAGCATGAAGAAAATTTAATAATAAAAATAGATAACTATTTTATAATTGCTGACCAGCTTTTCCATGTTTGGATTGGTATTTGTGATGATCCATCTTTTGCAATGAGCTTCAAGTCTTTGAGGTTGAAACGTCTTCTGCCATCACCCTAATCTTTAGCCCCCTTCGAAAAATTCTCCATTGGATTCAACTGAGACTCTGGCCGGGCTGCTCCAGAATCTTAGCATTACTTCCAGTGAGAAGAAACATGTTTGTTCAAATTAAAAAAATCTGTTTAAATCTAAATCTGCCAGAGATATGAATAATTTTGGACCTAATTGTATGTTGTATCCCTGGAAAACCTGGAAACCTGGAAAAATGGATTGAATGTGTCATTAAAAGCCCCAAGTTAATTTGACATTTATGAATGGGTCATCTAACTGAAACTGTAAGTGATGAAAGATGGGTGACTTCAAGTGTTTAATTGGTCTTTCATAAAGAAACTCACAGATGCAAAAAAAGGAACTTACTAATTAATCTCTTGCTGTTTTCTTCATTTTTTGTTAAATTAGATCTAGTTACAAAGAATAATTCAATGTAAAGAATGTGTACTCTCTTTATAAAGGGTATACAAAATCAAATAGTTCACATGTTTATGAACAAGCAACTGAAAGTGATCAGCTGTCTTTGTTATTTTGTTTTCTTTAGGATAAATGTTTATTGTTGGACTTTTACCTTCATTTTGTTCTGCATGTGTTTTATCAAAGGTCTAATTTGAAAAGAAATCAGCAGAAATTGTTGTTTGCCTTGCAAACAGTAGAAATGACTTGTATAAGAGCACTATGTTTTCTAGCTCGAGGGTGAAATTAAGTAATAGGACATCCTTCTATTCAACGATGCCTCTTATTTGTGCTAACAGCACAATAACATACTCCCTCTTTGACTTACAATAGCATAATTTCAATGTAAATGCTTCATGTATTGTGAACACCAGGCCACTGTAGCTTCCTATGCCCTATACACACCAAACACCATTTGCACATTCCCAATTTGCATACAAATTAATGAGATGCAAGCCAATTTTCACTCTGCTGCCAGACATTTTCTCTGTTCCCTCACACTTCCTTTTTCCTCTCTTTTTACTGTATCTTGTCCCTTCTACCTCCTTCCTCCTCACTCCTTCCTTTACTGTCTGTCACGGTCGCCCTTTCCTTCTCTTTGCTGCATGCCCTCTAATTAGAGCCAAGACCATTAGAAACACAGTCACAGTGAATCTGGAGCTAACAGCAGAGCAGTGGAAGAAGAAGTACGAGAAGGAAAAGGAGAAGAACAGGTCAATGAAGGAGACTATACAAAGACTTGAAGCTGAGCTGAACCACTGGAGGAACGGTAATGCTTGCACTGATCGTGCTGACTCATACATACTTGTTCAAGGAAACAGTGAAAATGGCTGCTTGTGTGTTCGTCTTTCATGTAAGAATTGTAAAATGTTGATATACATGACAGTAACTTTATTTAATACTGTGTGATGTCAGTTTTACTGCAATGAAATTCAAAAGCAAAGCTTTATATTAGAATTTTAGCACCATATGAATGACAGAAAAAGTTAACTGAAGATATTTAACCCCATTTTCATACAGAAGGCCATGAAACATTAATTGAAAAATATTCTGAATCTTCTATTGTGGAAGTTGGTACTCTACATTTCCAGGGTGAGTATGAATTGATTCAAGGCTGGTACAAAACATCTTGTGTCAGACGACACAATGAAAGTCAGTTATGAAGTAACTAAAACTGGAAAAACACAAAAGGACAATGAGCTAAAATTCTCAACACCTGACACTTTTAAATGACCACACTTTCCAAAATTTTAGAAAGCCTGGGTTGGAGCACCAACCTGTGGGCTGATAAGAAGTTTTGAGTTAATTGGTGTTTTGCCAATTTGTACCCCAGCGACCCAACCAGTCATTGCCATTTGATCCAGATCTACTTCCATTTCAAACCCACAAACCTACACTCAAACCCATGCCCTTACACTGGACTATCACATATTGTTATATCTCTCTTGGTGGTTTAGTATTTTTAATAAATTATGGAAACACTTTATACAAAGAAAAAACATTTTTTACTGACATCAAAAGAGGGTAAACTCCTTTCTTAGGTTTATTGGAATAACCAAAATTACCTGTATTCGCTAAATGTAAGAAAAATGAGAGACCTTTTTTTTGTTTTTTATTAAACTTATTTCAAAGTCAGAAGTTTACATACATTTCCTTAGTATTTGATGAAATTGCTTTTTAAACTGTGTGACTTGGGTCAAACGTTTGGGATATCCTCCTACAAGCTTCTCACACAAGTTTGCTGGGATTTTGGCCCATTCCACTGGACAGAGCTGATGTAACTAAGTCAGGTTTGTAGGCTGCCTTGCATACACAAACCTTTTAATCTCTGTCCAAAAGTTTTGAATGTGACTGAGATTGGGGCTTTGTGATGGGCACTCGAAACATTGACTTTGTTGTCTTTAAGCCATTTTGTATCTAGTTTGTCTTTACGCTTTTTGTCATCAACCATTTGAAAGACCCATTGTGGCCCAGGCTTTAACTTCCTGTGTAATGTCCTGAGATATTGCTTCAGTATTTCAACATAATGCCCTTTCCTAATGATGCCATCTGTCTTGTAAAGTGCACAAGCCCTTATTACTGCAAAACACTCACACAACATGATACTACCACCCCCGTACCTAACAGCTGGTGTTGCGTTCTCAGGCTTAATTGTTTCCCTCCAAATATAACAATGGTCATAATGGCCAAACACTTGAATTTTAGTTTCATTAGACCACAGGACATCTTTCCAAAAATTAAGGTCTTTGTTCCTGAGTGCATTTTGTAAACTGTGATCTGGCTTTCTTTATTGTCCTGAAGTAATGGCTTCTTCCACTCTAAGTTGCTTTTCAATCTATATCAGAGCTCATTTCACTGTGGATAATTACACCCTTTAACCAGCTTCAGCCAGCATGTTCATAATGTCTCTTGCCTTTGATTTGCAGTTGATACACACATTTCACATCAAAACACATTTATCTTTGGTACACAGCACTGGTCTATGCTGGTCTACTCAGTATGCTGCTGTAAATTCCAATGATGTTTATACTCGGATATATTTGTTAAAACAGATAAGCGTGGCACCTTCAGGCATCTGTAAATTTCCCCAAACAATAATCCAGATTAGTGAAGGTCTTCCTGATATCCTGTCTGACTTTTTTTATTTTTGCATAATATCGCACAAGGTCGCATTTCCTATCAGGTGTTGCCTTGAAATTCATCCACAGGTCTACCTCCAATTAACTAAGGATCTTACTAAGTCATGTTATCATTTGTGCTTCTATAACTTGTTAAAACCTTAGTAATCTTAAAGTATGTAAGCTTCTGATTTTGATTGGGATTCTGATCTATTTTTGGGCTCAATGATTCTTCATAAATAAAAGAGAGTGTGGCCCCTGATCAACCCAAAATAACTCTGAGCAACCTTCCGTTGGTGGATATTAGTTATGGGTTTCTTATAAACACATTTCCATGTTGCAGATTATGTTTAATTTATAGAAAACCAGTTTAAATCAAAGGGTACTTTAAATCAGGGCATGAAATGACTTGAAATGAGCACGAAAAGATGTATGGAGTCTATGAGAGGTCCTGTGATGAGTGGCTCCAAAGGTACATAGTAACAAAGGAGTAAAAGGACCAGAGCCTCTGATAAAGCCTTGCTGAAAGGACCAAATAGTTTGCTTTTCTCTGGCTGGAAAGTCAAACGTTCCAAAAAAGTATGATTAAAAGTACTATTTTTTCCCTGCTTTGTGTGATAAAAATCCAACAACTAATTTAGCAAATATTCTATTGTGGTATGATAGTGTACTAATACATGTATTTTATATCTTAAAAACCACTGAAATGATGAAAGATATGATTTGCCATT